>JAQFXM010000216.1:0-61901 GCA_034693345.1 Entomobrya multifasciata
GTGACGGTGACAGTGGAAGTTCATGAATTTATAAATACTGCTGGAACTTGGTCGAGGATTGTGTTTTGAACATAAAATACAAGAATACGCCAAAGACAGTCACCTACCAAAAATATCAAGTTTGCCTTGTTTCAACAAAAGTTGTTTTTCCAATTAAAATGGTGGTTTTACAATGAGTCTACTACAATGTGGATGTGGCCGGCTTTAAGAAGGAAACAGCACAATTGCCATACAACTTGAATATAATAAAGTATGTAACCCATTCTTTCGGAATTTTTAACTGTTTACTTTACATGATAGAGTATGAAAAATATGGCACACACATGAATTGAATGGAGTTGCACAAAAAATGAATGAGGGTGTTCGTGTATGGTAATACCATCATCAATTCTTTAAACTGGGAATAGTGTGTCAAGTCAAGGTTTTCATTTCGCATGATACTTCATTCATGACATTCATGATTGTATTGTGCGATCAATTTTTCTCCTTATAGAACAAACTATCAACAAATTGGCAATCAGGATCACTCAGCAGAGACGAAGATTCGTTGTTGCTATCCAAGTATCCAGAGAGTGAGAGTAAGAGTAGTAAAGTGAGAACTTCATTACTTCTTTACGTGATTACTTCATTAAGTGGGGCATGGGGCAAGGAGTGATTTCTTAACTTTAAATAGAGTTAACTGAATACTATATTGATCATCCGACTGCATCTCTTTACCTGGAGATGTGAATGCTGTTGGGTGATTGGTGCGTGATTGCGAAAATTGCAACGATCACCAGCTAATTATAGGGTGCATGATTGCGAAACTGTGTGTATGCAAATGCAACATACCAGTTGAAGTCGTTGTGTGTATCAAGTAGTTTGCCTGCAAAAATTTCACCACTTGTGGAATTGCAACCTCAGAAGAAAGTCAGGTAAGCGGAAGTGCTCGCATTTTTAGTTGAATTTGAATTGTCGTCATATTGCATATTAAATGGGAAAATGACATTTTATTTCATTTGTTTCAGCCGGCAGTGCTGATCGTCCATAGTTGATCGGACTCATTCATCATTTCAAAGTGCAATTTTTTGGACAGATATGTAACTCTTATCTGGACAAACATTTCATAAACTTGTCACAATAAATATTTAGGCCTGATTTTCCTGCCTTATCATATATCACACGTGAACCAATACAATAAGCAGTTTTAGTGTTTGAGGAAAGTTATCGTACATTGCTTCCATTCCACAGAGGCGTAGTAAATATTTTTATGACTTTCATTCAGCAGCAGCGCCAGTAAATCAAGACAATAAGTTTTCTTCCATTTATAAATTGGGGATCTGTAAGAACTATAAGTAGAATACCTATTTAAGACAAAGAAAAAGTCATGGGGTACATGTCACACGTAAGGCTTTCCTCCCTGAGGGGAGTGAGCCGAACGATTTTTTCACAGTGCAAAACTAGTCCTTTTTACATACGGAAATATTCCAGTACCGTGGATTACAAGCCCATTAGAAGTGTGTTGGTTGCAAACAGAGGTAAATTGGACAAAATTGTTCTTTGTTCTAATACCGATATATTTTGGTGTACATAAATTGATGTACATACTCGGAATCGTTTCATGATATGAGTTCCTTGAAAAAAATCTTTCAGGTGAAATTGCCATCAGAGTGTTTCGAGCATGCAGCGAATTGGGAATCCGATCTGTTGCGATTTATTCGGAACAAGACAAAATGCATATGCATCGTCAGAAAGCAGACGAGTCATATTTAATTGGAAAGGGGCTGGAGCCTGTAGCAGCATATCTAAATATACCGGAAATTGTGCAAATTGCCAAGGTATGGATATCATCGACTTGATTGGATAAAGAGATGGTTTTCTTTTCTAATTAAATGATACAATGATTTGTAGGATAATAAAGTAGACGCGATTCACCCAGGGTATGGCTTTCTCTCTGAAAGATCAGACTTTGCTCAAGCTGTAATTGATGCAGGTCTTCGCTTTATCGGCCCCAGACCTGAAGTTGTGAAGCAAATGGGGGATAAAGTGGCGGCAAGAGAAGCTGCTATTGCTGCAGGTTAACTTAAAAATCTAGACTTTCGGAAACATAAAATGAGCTGGGTTTGTCTTTCAGACTATTATGCAATCCATAATTTTAGGTGTTCCCATTGTGCCTGGAACTGACAAACCAGTCACGACCACAGATGAAGCAGTTCAATTCTGTCAGGAATATGGACTACCAGTAATTTTTAAAGCTGCATATGGTAATTAATATAGTTTGAAAATTCCTGATTGCATTCTGGTAATTATGAAATCATGGTAAATTTATCTGCACAATGTTTCCAGGCGGAGGTGGTCGTGGAATGAGAGTAGTTCGTGAGATGAAGGTATAAACTTAATATAATTTCTATGTGTTTCTGTTTTAATCAATGACGCTTTGAAGCAGAAAACTGATGAATTGCCTATTTAATAGGATGTTGTCGAAATGTTTAACCTGGCATCATCAGAGGCCAAAGCAGCTTTTGGTGATGGATCCATGTTTATCGAAAAATTCATTGAGCGACCCCGCCATATTGAAGTTCAACTTTTAGGAGATCAGGCAGGAAATGTAGTTCACTTGTACGAAAGAGATTGTTCTGTTCAAAGAAGACATCAGAAAGTGGTAGAAATCGCTCCAGCTCCAAATTTGGATCCTGCTGTGAGTTTCAAAATACAATTTTCACACCTAATTATTTTCCCCATACTTTACAAATGTATGTCCCCTTTTGGAGCAGGTCCGAGACAGAATGACCGCAGATGCCGTTAAACTTGCCAATCACGTAGGGTATTCTAATGCCGGTACTGTGGAATATCTGCTTGATAGCTCAGGAAACTACTTCTTCATTGAAGTAAATGCTAGGCTGCAAGTAGAGCATACCGTCAGTGAAGAAATTACTGGGTTAGTGTCGCTACTATTTATTTGAGAACCCAAATTTATCAGAAATATCGATGAAAGCATTTTTACCCTTTCAATTTAGAATCGATTTGGTACAATCTCAAATAAAAATTGCGGAAGGTATGACGCTACCGGAACTCGGACTTACCCAAGACCAAATTGAGATCGATGGTAGTAGCATACAATGTCGTGTTACAACTGAGGACCCAGCCAAAGGTTTCCAACCGGATACTGGAAGAATTGAAGTGTTTAGAAGTGGGGAAGGAATGGGTATTCGTCTTGATGGTGCCTCTGCCTTTGCTGGTGCAATTATCTCTCCGTACTATGATTCCCTCCTGGTGAAAGTCATATCTCATGGCAAGGATTTGCCCTCGTCTGCAGCCAAAATTAATCGTGCCCTCAGAGAATTCAGAGTTCGTGGAGTGAAGACAAACATTCCCTTTTTGCTCAATGTGCTAGAAAATCAGAAATTCTTAAATGGGTAACGTAATTCTTTTACAATGCCAGTATATTTATATGCACTGATTTTGCTGCAATCAACTCAATTTTTTTTAAATGCAGTACTTTGGACACTTACTTTATCGATGAGCACCCAGAGCTGTTCCACTTTTTGCCTAGTCAGAATCGTGCACAAAAGCTATTAAACTATTTGGGTACTGTTCTGGTTAATGGTCCATCCACGCCTCTGGCTACAAACTTACAGCCTGCTGAAGTCAGACCTGTGGTACCAGAAACACCACATGAAACTCCCCCAGAAGGTCTTCGCTCCATTCTGCAACGCGAAGGCCCTGCGGGATTCGCGAAAGCTGTTCGTGCGAACAAAGGTCTCTTACTAATGGACACGACTTTCAGAGATGCTCATCAGTCCCTTTTAGCCACCAGAGTGAGGACCTTCGATCTTTTAAATATTTCTCCATTTGTTGCTCACAAATTCAATAATTTATACAGTATGGAAAACTGGGGAGGGTAAGTTCACATTTGATTTTGTGTATCATTTTACGCAAGGGTGCAGTTAAGTCAAAACGGTTTATGCATATACTAAATTTTCTAGGGCTACATTTGATGTTGCAATGAGATTCTTACACGAATGCCCTTGGGAGCGACTTGAAGACATGAGAAAGCTGATGCCAAACATTCCATTTCAAATGTTGCTCCGTGGAGCCAATGCTGTTGGCTATACTAATTATCCAGATAATGCCGTTTTCAAGTAATTAAATCATGTTGAAAATATTCTGATAAAACTACGGCCATCAATTGCTAAATTTTGATTTGTGTTGGCCGCAGGTTTTGCGATTTAGCAGTAAAATCTGGAATGGATATTTTCCGAGTTTTCGATTCCTTGAATTATCTTCCTAATTTAATTTTGGGCATGGAAGCTGCAGGCAAAGCAGGAGGTGTTGTCGAAGCTGCTATTTCTTACACTGGAGATGTATCAAATCCAGCAAAAAAGAAATATGACCTGAACTATTACCTTAATTTGTCTGACGAGTTGGTGAAGGCTGGAACTCATGTTCTCTGCATCAAGGTAAATATAACTTGTCTTTTTCCTAGATTTATGATAAATGAATATATGTTAATTCAAATTAATTTCTGTAAATAGGATATGGCTGGATTATTGAAACCCCAAGCTGCTAAAATTCTTATCAGTGCGTTGAGAGACCGTCATCCTGATGTACCCATCCATGTGCACACCCACGACACTTCCGGAGCTGGAATTGCTTCTATGATTGAATGTGCTAGATCTGGGGCTGACGTCGTTGATGTGGCTGTAGACTCAATGTCTGGAATGACATCTCAACCGTCAATGGGTGCTTTAGTCGCGTCGCTCCAAGATACGCCTCATGACACCAAAATGAAATTGGAAGATATTAGTGCGTACTCTTCATACTGGGAACAAGCTCGTAATTTGTATGCTCCATTTGAGTGTACCACAACAATGAAATCTGGAAACGCTGATGTATACATTAACGAAATTCCGGGAGGACAATACACCAATCTCCAGTTCCAAGCTTATTCTCTTGGCTTGGGAGCACAGTTTGGTAAAGTTAAGGAAGCGTACGCAGAAGCCAATCTATTGTTGGGAGATATTATCAAGGTAAATGGGTAATTTTAAGATAGTCAAGTGAATGTTCAAATGTTCATTAGTCATTGTGACTCATTCCATTAACTTTAATTTTGTAGGTGACACCCTCTTCTAAAGTGGTCGGAGATTTCGCACAGTTCATGGCACAAAACAAGTTGTCTGCTCAAGACGTTATGGATAAGGCTGAAGAGTTGAGTTTCCCTAAGTCAGTTGTAGAATTTATGCAAGGCAGTATTGGTCAACCACATGGAGGATTTCCCGAACCTCTTCGATCAAAGGTAACGTAACGTTTGTTGCATGACATTTTCGTTAGAACTTTAGTCAATAATAATATTATTTCTGTATCTGAAGATTTTGAAAGGACTTCCTCCAATTGAAGGACGACCTGGAGAACATCTTCCAGCTTTTGACTTTGAAAGCACAAAGAAGGACTTGATAGAGAAATTCGGTCCACGCATCAAGGACGTTGATGTAATGAGTTATGCCATGTATCCTCAAGTTGCAACCGATTTCTTTGAATTCAGAGATACTTTCGGTCCCGTGGATAAACTGAAAACACGTGTGTTTTTGGTCGGACCTAAAGTTGGTGAAGAATTTGAAACCACAATCGAAAAAGGAAAAACCCTCCACTTCAAAACTTTAGCCGTTGCTGCTGACCTCACAAAGAATGGTCTTCGTGAAGTTTTCTTTGAACTCAATGGTCAATTACGATCTGTTTTCATCATGGATAAAACTGCTGCAAAGGTACCAAGTTGCATTCTAATACGGTTTTATGTCTGCAAAATTGAATTTCGAGATAATGTTTATTAAAAATGCTCAATGCTGTTTTTATTATTTTAGGAATTGCACATTCATCCAAAAGCAGAAAAGAAAGATAAAAGTCAAATTGGAGCTCCCATGCCAGGCTCCGTAGTGGAAATTCGTGTGAAAGAAGGTGATAAGGTTGAAAAGGGTACTGCCTTGGTCGTATTGTCTGCCATGAAAATGGAAATGATTGTTCAGGCTCCACTCACTGGAATAATCAAGAAATTACACGTGGACAAAGGAATGAAATTGGAAGGTGATGACTTGATTGTAACAATGGAGTGATTTTATTCTTTTCATTAAAATGTATTCCAAAACGGATTTTAAATCATTTTATATGGTCTTTTTGCGTCTTCCAAATAATTGAAAAAGAATTGGTGCTCTTACAAAAGTATGCATATTTTATTTTAAAACTAGTAAATTTTAATCGCGTAGTTTTACCGTGAATAGTAGAAAAATGTTTAATTTTTATGTACAAAGATAGCTGTTTATTATTATGTATTTAATTAATAATACTAACTATATATTTTTGACTAAATATTTTAGCAAAGGACACTCTCATCATATTTTAGTACATTTTTAGTCATAAAATTAAATTAATATTGTAAGCCTCTCGGAAACAAGTCTTCTCATTGCTAGCGTACCATACCTAAACTAACTGAATAATTTTCTTCTGTTTGCTGTAAGTTGTCTGTGATCCTGAAAATTGCAAAAGTGAAACCTAAAGATTGATTTTTATTGAAATTGTAAACGGAACAATAGTTGATGGTGCGTAGGTTCATGGTGCATGTCCTTTTATCTTAAAAATAAAATGTATAATAGTCAAAAACCATCTTGCCAATTTTAGATATTATCATTGTAAAAAATGTTATAAATTATATAGCTCATTTTAGCAATTGCAAGTCTGGAAAAAGAATGCATAATAAAAAAATATTTTAATTCAAAGAAAAATATAACTATTTGCTTTTCTTTCCTGGAAAAAGTTGACGTAAGCTTGATTTCAAAATATTATACAACCCTCCACATTTCATAAAATTAGACATATTTTCATTGTTTACATAAGTAAATTTTGCACATTTAGTGCTAAATTCTTCACATGTAACATGTAACGGTTACATTGAAAATTATATGAACTTAGCGTGCGAGCATTTACTTGCACTTTGCACGTTTTACTTTAAAGTTAACGTGCTAAGCTTACATAGCTGTGAACATAATAAAAAGAGACCGAATGCATTAATTAAGAAAAAATGGTGCTATTAATAGATGCAATCTCAGAAAAACATAAATTAAACTAGGATTTACTCTCTGGATTTCATTATTCAAGGTCGGCATATCTTCGCAAGGTTACGACTTCCTACAACTTAGTTTTTTCATACAAACCATTTAGCTATAGTAGATTTCCTAGAATTCATGCTCGAGTGATACCGTGAACCATTGCAACGATAAGACATACGACTAGCGAATGTGATTATGATTAGTGATTACATTCATGAAATGAAAAGTATGTGATTACTTGCAATTTTCAGTTACATGTTAAATGTTGGCTAGGAAGGTTTGCTAGTATGTAAGCAAGTGTCGAATGGGTTATGGGATATAATTATCTTTACAGGATTATTACATTGCGCAAATACTTTTTAGCGGGTCAACACGGGTCAGAAATTCATGCTACGAGTGGTTTTTAAAAGTTTAAAGTTGGGCTTTGTGTGCAAGATTAGAAAATGAATAAGAAGTTTTTAATCGCAAATTTCGTTCGTTGGACTTAGCAAGGTAAGCAAGCATTTAAATTGAATTTTTAAGTGGAAAAATGATTGACTAAAACTGTCGTGCAACTCTTTTTGCAGAGATTAAGAGAATGTTAATCGTAAAATGTATGACAAGGGCAAATGGTAAGTGAATGAGATTTTTTCAACTCTTATTATGCTTTTTGATGTACACCTGTACGAGAAAAGTTTTGCATCAATTGGCATTGATGGCACATTTTCCGAGCAAGGCTATTTGACACAGACACGACTGTTCGTTCAACAAAACTTACGTGAAGAGAAGCTTTAATTAATACACTTTTGTAAGTTTCATGTTCAATTCCATTAATTCATCATGTGCCATTCTCATAGTCATGAAGTCTGAAGTCGAAGTGGAAACTAAAAAAACCGAGCACGAAAAATGCATATCAGACCAGGGAGACCGAAAAGATGCTAAATGGAAATCTAAGCCATTTACTGACTATTTTTCACTGTTCAGCCGAATATAATAGGATGTAAATCAAATAAAAACTACTATACGTGTCTGAGCGAGAGCCAGATGTCTAGGCGTCTAAATCATTTAGTTTAGAGATGTTACATGAAATGTATTCAATTCAATGTCAATGAAACTATAAAAACTCATAAAAATTATTGTGTAGAGCTCTACAATTTCATAGGCGGCTTTGTTTTTTGAGCAATGCAATGGAATGTAAATGTGGGATGTTATTCAGCTAATAATACACGCTACCATTATCATATCATCATATCATGTTACGTACAGACATAAATGTAAAGCCACTTCCGTCCGATGAGATATGAGATGATGATGCGAAGCAAAATTGCAACGGGATCTGTAACACGTAGACTATTACTATTTTGACGAACACATTCAGCATTTCAAAGCACCATGCGTGTATTTGGCTCATTTCAGTACGTCACAGTAGAATGCTTATTGTTGTTTTTGAACATCTGTGATCTATCTTAAATCATATAATATCATCTCTGTCACTTTGCTCAACCCTTTCATCATCAAAGCACATCTTTTCTGACTAAATCCACGTAGAATATCCATCCAAACAAACGTGTGCTCACAGTCACAAAAATGTAAGCCTCAACTTGTTAATCTCTGCTAACTTTAATGCACGTTGCTTGCATTTTTCGTGCAATTCAATAATCCTCCTATCCCTACGTGTTGCAGATTTTTATACCTGAACAGGTACTCGACAAATCTGAAAGTTTTACGCCTCTACCTACGTAAAAGCAGCAGTGCAATGTGTACTGTTAAATCATGCATCTCTTTTCCACATTTTCAAATTGACTATCAACCAGTAAACTTAATTGTCACCACATGTGTACAGAAAAACATGATAAGCTGGTATAGCCAAGTTCAAACAGCTTTCTCTTTAAATAAATTAATTTCGGAAATAATCGATTGCTAGTAATCAGCAACTATAACAAATTGAATCAATCGCAAGTTAGTCAAAATAAAGTTATTCGTTTGTATACAGAAGAGTAATTTGTGACTGGTGAAAGTATTGCGCTCAGGAATTTTAAATGCACAATACATGCACATGGATTTAATATGCACCTCAAAGTATTTTCACGCTAAAATTTAACAACTCTGGAAATCGGAAGTGAAAGTAGGAACTCACTCAAATAGGTAAAATAAAATTACATTTTAGCGTTATGGCTTATTACTTTATTACATCAAACATATCAAGATAATACTTCCGTTATCATATCACATCATTCTTTTGTACCAAGCCAATTAGTTTTGTTGGTCAGGGTGATGTGATTTAATGTTGGAATTCCTTACATTTAGTAAATGTGCATTGTCGTTATCATCTTATTTGATTTCTGTTGATGTTCAAAAGTTAGTGAATTGTAAGCACTATTTAAAAAAGCCATTCTCTTTGGTAAGTGAAAATCAAATTATCCGTGGTTAAGCTCATTATCATTGTCCATTGTCATTGTCCAGAGATAATATATGCAAAGACGAAAGTAGTAAGGCGATAATCATCCAAGAGGTAGGTTAGGAGGTGTACGTTTTTAAAAGCATATTTTTGACAGGCAAGGGAAATAATATAATGAAGCTATCATAATATCATATCATGCAATGCAGGTATGACATTTATATTTTGTTATCGATAATTTTGGATTCAAGCAAAGTATTATGGTGTTACTGGACTGGACTCACTAACTCACAGTTGTTAGTGAGTAAATATGTTGCGTTGTAGATTCGGTTGCTGGAACTTTAATTTAGACATAAGAGCATATAACAACATATCGTTATGCATCAAGATAATTATGTAATGGCATCATCAATTCCCACACGTCACACTTTGACTATTTCAAGAGGAATTTATCTAGGGTAATAGTGCTCTACGAAACTAGACCAATGCTAATCATTAACGGTGAGCTTGAAAACTCCAAAGCTGAGCATAAAATAAAAGCTGTTTAAATTTCATTTCAACTTGTATTTTAGTGTGAATAATCGATCGATGATCGACACTTCTTTAAATATTTATATCATTTCATGCATCACAGAAAGCTGTACATATTATACGTGTAGGTGGCCATGAATTGAATACCAATAATATCATTTGCGATGTGATATATGAGCTATATCTGTCGTGTTAGGGAATTTAGACATTATGCATGTCATGAAACGAAACCACCAAAGTTTCGATCAGTTCAGTTCAACTTGAGGACTGCGAAAAGTTGGCATATAAAAATATTTTATTGCTTTTTTGTATTCATGTGTACCATTTTTTTGTGAATAGTATGTTATGAATTAATCAATTAATCATTTTACTTTGTTATAGATTTGTTACGTGATACCTACCAATCAACCATAGAAGTTTATCTCAAGTTATAACTCACCACGCACCAGTTAGCAATATTGTAATGTTGGATGGAACTGTGGTTGTGCCCCAGTATTTTTTAGAGGATTTTGATTTGGAATTCGGATTAGACGAAATCTTTTATGGACTAAATGCTTAATTTCTTTCTATCAGTGTTTATCACGGAAAGAAAATTATGGCTTTGAAAATTAGACATGGGGGTACCTATTTCATTGCGTACGTCGGACTCTTTTTGTGTTGCTTTCCCTTACTTTCTTCAAGCACAAATTTTTTGGACAACCTAAAGGCGAAAAAAGTTATTAAAATAAATGCAGAGGAGAGCTGTTTTTGTCAGGTAAATCGTAAATTTAAAAATGTATATTGTTATTTAAAAAACTTTTCTCACAATGTTCTTGTTTTTTTTTTAAATCTAGCTTCAGGGAACAATTGATGACTGTACCTGCCAAATCGACACTGAGACAGTTGAGCATTTTAATAATTTCAAAATATATCCAAGACTGGCATCTTTACTGGCTAAAGATTATTTCAGATATTTCCAGGTAAAATGCTAAATCTATATGTGTAAGTATGAAATTTAAAAATAGTAATTTGAGATTTGTGATGAAAATGTGCTCTCGATATTTTGTAGGTGAATTTGAAAAGACAATGTCCTTTCTGGAGTGATGACGGAAGTTGCTCATTTGAGTTTTGTCAAGTACAAGCGTGCAAGGAGGTATGTTGATTACAACAATACTAAGTTTAGTAATTTCGTATATTTGCCATTTTTGATTTTAAACGAAATTGATTGATTTTATAGAATGAGGTCCCTGCGGGTCTCAAGGGCCAGAGAGGAAAAATAAAGAAATTTTCCCCAAAGGTGTGACAACGGTTTTAAGCTAAACTTATTTCAGAATTATATGTCTCTGTAGTTTATAAAAGTGTGAGAGAAATATACAATTAATTTATAATTTTATCAGGACTACTCATATGGAGGAAATGACTGTGACGATGTAGGTTTAGGCTCAATCAACACTTCGCTCAGGTACTAATGATGTGACTATATATATATTAAACATGAATTTTCACTCGTTAAAAAACTTGTTAAGATATATTTATAATGTCATTCATCTTTAATGATTTCTAGTGAAGAAAGTCAGGCTGGTTTCGAACGTTGGAAAGTATATGACCAAAGTCTAGTTGACTTTTGTACCGTAAAAGATGACGAAGTCGACACTGACATGCAATATGTCGATCTTCTTTTGAATCCTGAAAGGTATACTGGATATAGAGGCCCGTCAGCCGTTAGAGTGTGGGATGCGATTTACAAAGAAAATTGCTTCAAGTCGTTGTAAGTTTTATGTTCATAACTTAAAAAATTTGTTTAGCTTTTCGTGTCTGCTTAAATACGTTCTTACACGTATAATCGTTACTCTTTTTTGTACCTTTGAAGGGGAATGTCAAGTCTCTTTGGACCTTTTGGATCAGACTACTCCGGCGAAGGTAAATATTGTGGTTTGAATAATATTTTATTCTTTTGCAATTTCTGCACAAAATACTTATCGTAAAATTCATTATTTCAGAGGAGTGCATTGAAAAGAGAACCTTCTATCGGGCTATTTCCGGACTTCACGCCAGCATAAACATACATTTAAGCTCAAAATATTTACTGTCAGGTGTGTGTTAATATATTCTACACTCATTTTCAAAATATAATTTTGAGAAAATAGGTGCTAATAGCTCAATGTTTATTTTCTGATTCCAAAGATGCCTCTGACTCTTTGTTCAAAAAGGGAAAAGCGGAACCAGAGTGGGGTCCTAATGTAACCGAATTTCTCAGTCATTTCGAACGACCAGAGGCAAGGAAAGCTGGTTTTCCGTGGCTGAAAAATTTATATTTTCTATACCTTTTGGAGTTGAGAGCTATTTTGAAACTTTCTCCATTCCTGAAATCCTATGAATTGTACACGGGTAACTCGGAAGAAGATGCGGATATGAAGACTGCTATAAAAGATTTTCTCAGTGTTGTTGGCAGTTTCCCGACTCACTTTGAAGAAAAGGCTTTATTTTCAACCAAAGATGCATTAAAATTGCGCTCGGAATTTCACGAAAGATTCACTAATATAACTCGTATTATGGATTGTGTCGGATGTCAAAAATGCAAACTGTGGGGTAAACTACAGGTAAGATTGGCTTATCGGTAGTCCATTTGATAATTGATAGTTAGCACAGCAAGGAATATCTTGACCCGTTTCTAGACCTGTGCTAATGCTGAGTATTTTGTTTTTCCATTTAGATCAAAGGCCTTGGAACTGCGTTGAAAATTCTATTTTCTGAGAATCCAAAAGTGGAACGGGAATTTCTTACCAGAAATGAGATTGTATCACTATTCAATGCTTTCGGCCGGTAAGCAAAAACGATTTACGCAAATATGCTTTCCAGTTCCACAAAATTTTTGAAACGACAAAAGTATTAAATGATTGTATGTAATTAACTTATTTCAGGCTTTCAGAGAGTGTTCATCAACTGGAAACGTTTAGAAATATTATTGGACCTGGTGGGAAACGTCGATGACCTCGCGCTAGTTTATGTAGTTTATAGATTTAACTCTAATTCTGAATTTACATGTTTATGTGGGATTGGTTTTACTAGGTATCAAGTGCATGAGCTGATGAGAGTCAAATTATTACTCGCGACTGAAATGTCTTTGTCGTATTGATAAGGATCGGATCGATCATTTTTCAAATTTAAAGATTGATGATGATAATCTTTAGGATGGAAATAATCAGGGATGATATTCTAAAGATATTTGAGTGAGGAGAATCTAGAAAGGGGCCAACTAAAAATTGCTTATTGTTTTTGCAGTTATTACCTTTTGTGCTATGAACTATCAAGTTTTTTCCCGTTTGTAGTAGTCATTTTGCCTGTGATATTTAACTATTTTATTTTCTACGTATTTATTTAGGTGTTTTGTTACACTTAATGTGGTTTCACATTTTCTGTTAATATCGTGTTCGTTGCAATGTTGCAAAACATTTTCTCCTTTATTTTTACACCACAATTAAAATGAACTCGTGTACCACATTGAAGAATACAACTAGTTGTAATTTTTAGAATTTATTTATTTAGGTAGGTTCTGTAATGTTAACGTTTTTGTCCCGGAATGAAAGGTAGACTGATACAGTGGATAATTATTTGAAATTAAAATTACAATATGGACGGACACAGCTAGGGTAAATAATTATTTATAACGTACCGTGTACTCAGTTTTACAACTAGTTTACTAAAATTATTGGTTTATACTAGGATTTATACATAAAACTGCATTGTAGCTGTGAATTCGGATAGCCGTCGTTCCTATTTAGATTTTAGATAATTGTGAGTCAGTAAAACCATTTATTGGCATCGCTGAATTGAAGACTAATATTTATTCAAAGATATGCATTTTATCAGTATCGATTTAATAGGCTTTATACTTTGGGTGCATATACACGTTGTGCTTTAGCAAAGAGTATTAATAATTTATGAAACAAAGCAAGCAATTTTTGTGCTTTCAAAACTTGGATATTATTTTGGCAAACATCATGATAGGTAAGTATTTTGAATCACATAAAATGGTCAACTTTTATGCAATTGTTATACGTTCATTAGTTGACAATACCTTTTAAGAGATTTTGAAGTAAACAGTAAACCCTATAAACCTAGTCAATTATGGAAGGATAAAGCATGAATAATTTCTAGCCAGGTGTCATGAGTTGATATTTTATGATTGGGTAATTTAAGTAGATTTAGAAGTTCTTCAAACAGTTTCTTCTATCTTTTATGCACTTGGGCTATGTGCCTGTTTACGCCGTTGCTTGTTCACCATCAAATCACACCATTCATTCTACACTCAAAAGCTATGCATTGCAATATTGCAAATCTCATCTATGTTGCTTTTAAAAATACTGTTGTTTCAATTTAAATGTAATTAATTATATGACTTGTTAAAATTAATTAAATGTAAAATAACAGTTTATCGAAATAAACAAAATGATTGAGATCGTATTCACTATCTTCGTTTCTTCTGTTGTGTTTTTCTTTAATGTACTGCATACTAGAATCTTAACAGATTTGTATCGTTATGCCCCAAACGCTGCTTACAATACAAAGGTATTTAGGATTAGCTCTGATCTATACCTGTAAACGATTTTTATTTATAAGAATTGGAATGAAGATAACTGATTTTCCACTGAACTGAAACCATTACAGTTTTCGGGTTAAGCAAAATGGATGCACTTACGATTAGATTGAAACTTACAATATAAGTAATTTAAGGGACAACGTAAGTGCCTTATCCCTATCATGGTAGAAGCAACAAGCGTCTGAACTGGATTTACTAAACATTCTGTCAGATAATATATTCGCTCTGTTAGCTTAATTTTTTGAATGAGAAAACAAAAGGTAAAAGGTACAATGATGAGAAAATGATGGCTTGATCGATGTTAAGAAAACTAGATTGACGGTGGCGACTGGAGGATGGAGACTTGGAGGATTATTTTCATTGTTCTTGCAAGTTATACACTTTTCATGGAATCGATTATATAATTCTAAAGTGTATACAAGAGAGAAAATTAAAATCCCCTTGTGCAATAATGATGCATTGAATCTGAATCGCAAGAGTGTTTGCGAGAAGAGAAGGTATGAGGGAAATATATGATACTTTCCGGCATTTGTCTGATTGTCTGGATTCGTTTGATGATCCTCATTTTAAAGTGCATAGTTTAAGGTTTTTGGTTGGTATTTTGAAAGTATGTGCCTATTTTGTTAACTGGATTTTAAGAGTGCTGAAGATTAAAACGCGAAAGATCCCGGATTCGAATTATGATACTAATTTAAAGACATTTATATGCTTAGTGAATTATGTCGCTGAAGCTTATAATTATGAATGAACACTCTCTAAGAATGTTGCTTTGATATTGATGGTACGCGTCGTGTTAGAAAAACATCATGGTGTTAATCGCAAGACGATTGATGATTAAAAACAATTCTCGATTTTGGTATAATTGTAAATAGCATTTTGTTTGCTCATTGTCATTGCAAGAAATCTGGTACAAGTATGTTTGTGTATATGCAAATTTGAATTAGTTGTAGTCGTACATGCAAAAAGTGAACGTGTATCTTCTGTAAATAGTGATTCGTCCAATTAGAACCGATACTAAATACGACGTCCAGCATAGACCATTTTAATAATATGTACCTACATATGTTCATTTTAATAATAAGAGGAAAAATTGCAGTTCTATATTTATATAGCACATTGACCATGATTTTATTATTTAGGATTTTTTAATTATTTAAATTCTCCCTAATTTCAAGTAACTTTGTTGAAGATTATTACTATTTCCGTAAGTTTTTGTTTTACTATTTTGACTTTGTTACTTAAAAATCTGAATTAATTAAAATTCTTTTACTTGAGAAATAGGTGAGTAAATACATTTTCACTAAAAATTCTCGACAAACGATAAACAATGCTGATGCAAAAATGTTACATTCTTGTCTTTCCGTATTACTGTGTAATAACTGTGCTGAATCACGTGCCATTTAGATTACAATTTAATGAATATGACTACATGAAATAAAATTTAAACCTGTTAAAAATAAATAAAAAGGTAAAAAATGTAACTCTGATAATTTCTTCACTACTGCCAATAAATAATAATAAGCGTTATTTAATTCACATAATATTACATCCAATAGACTCAACTTGTTTCAAGAGTCATAACTCATTTAAAATATTTTGATCTTCTTGCAAGAAAAATTGGAATATATGCAGAAAATTTGTGTGTTTATTTAGTAGTTTTTCCTCCTTCGAGGAGTTCGTGTATTCGTGCCTGTCTATTTAGTAAAATAAAAGTTATGATGATTATAATGATTCCGATGATGACGATGATAATGACGTATATAATTATTATTAGTGTAATACATGTGTTTGTGATGATGTTTAGAATAACAATAACGGGAGTAATAATAGGGATTTTATATCGATTTCTTATTTCCTTCATTAAGATTATTATTATTAGTTAGGTATATAGGTAGGTATGCCATACTTTTTTCTTGCCTCTAAACGCATCACATCATCAGCTTTAGTTGATTTGACTTGAATACTTTTTTTACTTGTTATTTTCTTGAAGACTTTATGCATCTCATGTAAAGTAAGTAATAATCATAATGATTTAATGACTCGTAGTGGTAGTAATGTATTCATGAAGAAGGAAAGCAGTTAGTAGAAGTGGTGGTGGTGTGGTATAAGTAGTTGACCATCAAAAAAACAGCAAAAAACCACACAGCTTCAGCGAACAGTCAAATAATATGAAAATTATAATATAGAAAAAAATATTGAACAACATCGTGTACAGTATCTGTCAACAAGATTTGCAAAAATTCCGCATCACATCAACTCGTTTGAAGATGAGCATCAATAATGAGACATGAGCATGACTGCAATTAGCAGGATTTCAAGGGGAAATTAAATGCCAAAGTTTGAGTGGTTGTAATTTACGTTGTTGTGAGCGAGTCAAGAATAGGATTTACTGTTGTTGGATATGGAGATTCATAAAGTGGGTATACAATGTGTATATTATTTCATTGTAAGAAAGCACATGCTTGGAATAAAACAAAAATATAAGTAGTTTTTATTGTTGTAGTTGTGTTTGTAATTGTGGCTAATGTAAGAGCTCATGGCATCACTAATAAGTAACAAATAATCATTATAATCAACAGTCAATAACTTTTAGTTAGAAAAATGTCTGTTGTTCAAATACTAAGAATAAAAATGTACTTTTTATTATAATGATCATCACTTTAAAACAATTGTCTTTTTGTGTGAAAGAAGGGCTGCAACAATGTAATGTAAAAATCTGTAAATCCAATCAAGATCAACGTTAAACAATGAACTCCTGTGGCTGGAGAAGAGTGAAAGAACGCATTATTACAAAGCATATATATATAGAGTGCTTTGTTCATTTGTTGAAACTTATTTGAGACAATCATCATCATCGGCTATGAAAAAGTTTTAAGCTTGCAGATATACTTTTTTATCTTTTGTTATTGTATTTTTTGTAGAATAAAAGAAATAAATAAGAAAAATAATTAATAAGTTCACAGAGGCAGAAAATGATTAGTCATTGGCCGAAAATGATCTTCATTATTTGAAGCTGATGTTTAATAAAGTTTTTTTTGGAAGGCAGCTAGACAGCAAGGCATGTTTACATAAGCAATCGGCAAGGTATCTTCAAATTTATGAGATCGATTAGTATTTCCAATGATATACTTTTATTTTGAAGAGCCCTTAAATCATAAAAATGCTTCACAAAGACGACAAGTATATCATCAAAATCATATTTATCTAATGCTATTCAAAAAAGTTTAAGTATTTGTTTAAGGTAAACTTGCATTCTAACAATTTACAGTCACGTTAGGTCACATCCCTAATTAACATTTCGGACTTGAAAAGATATACGATTGTATGTAATAGTTGATTAAAATACAGCTACGTGCTGCGAGAACTTTCTTTGAAACGGAATTTTTAGATTTATTTGCTCTCGTTATCGATATCATGACAGCCCAGAGCACGTCATTTAAAAACAATCAAAACTTCTTCAAATTATGTCCATTTAATATTTTATATGCTTCTGAAATATAATTGCACTAAATGATTTTTTAAGCTGTGGGCATTTCAACAATTAACTGTTTTACTTACATTGGGTTTTACTATAGCTTTATTAGCGACTGGTCAAACTATCAGTGCCCTTCGAGCTTTACATGATTAAGAACAAGGCCATATTATGATTGTCATTCAGTTTATAACATCTTCAAAATACTTGGGAAATGTTGCAAAAATTGAGCATCTACTCATCTATTTTGATTGAGACTATTGAGTATTCGTGTAGAAACATTCCCGAATACTTGAATTAAAATTAATGTCAACAGTTTCAAATTTTTGGAATAAACTTTAATGGTGGATTGATGGTTGGTCTTTCGAAACGGTTAGATAAACCAAACCGATAACGCTATCTGTTATATTTATTCAGTTTCTCGAAATTGCTGGTGAGTAAGCCAACATTTTTGATTTGACTAGAGCTTACATCGTCGTTTTCCTGAGTATCAAATTTCCCCATTTTCAATATTAAAAAACTGCCTGCATTTTGTTCTTTTTACTCTTGCGATTTGACGATGAGAGAAAATTGTTTGGTTTATTCGGTTGCTTTTAAACGGTATACAGCTTTGATGGCTTTGCTTGGTGTTCGTAAAAACATTCCATCTCATAGTCGCATTCTTTTCTCTCTCCTGACGGTCTTTCACATTCGCATGAAAACATTTGTTGAATTACACCAGGGCAAAAACTGGCAGCCATCGTTGACAGTTGTTTAACTAACTGAAAAAGTAAAAATCTCAGAGCGAAGCCAGGCAGGTATGACGGAAAATGCAGACCGAAGGCTGCCTGGTTGGAAGTGGAAAACGTGATAGAAAATTAAATTCTGACAACTTAATCAACTCCGTTCTACATAGCATACGTGTTATAAACAACAACAGAAGTAACACTAGAATTAAATACTAGATTTTAAATACTGACGACGATGAGATCTACGATTTAACGTTTTACTTGTGGTACACTTCTATCCACAGTCCTTGCACACAGTAATGAAGCAAATCAGAACGAGTGTTGAATGAATGTTGTAAAACTTTTTTTATTTATCTTAATCTCTACTAGGAGAATAAAGCAGTTATAATAATTACTATTATCTCTGTTTGCATCGCTGTCCTCGTCATCATCGTCGTGAGGAGAAATAGGCAAAAGCAGAAGAACGGTCACACTGAACCTGAAATAATATTAACTTGCCTGTTTTAAGTTTAATAATGAGATGGTGTGTAAATGTAGATGATGATGATATAATGACGCATGACAGAAGAATACATAGAGATTCATCCGAATTCGTGTTACAATTCGTTATCTGATTCCAACACTAAACCGTGTTTGTTGTGAGCATACATATATTTTCTGAAGATACACAACCAAAGGAAAAAAAATCATCTCCGATTTTTTCTCATCTAAGCTTACGAGGCCGATTTTTGCAATTCAGTGACGTTACCTATTAAGTGAATTGAAATGTTGCTCTATAAAACACAGTAATTACTTTTTAAACAAATATTCGTACGTACATTCATGTAAATCGGATATAAATTTTGTTTTTGATGTGTTTGTAAAATATATTTTTATGTTTATTTATTTTTAAAATCCTTTTAATAAACTGTTTTTAAAGTATTCATTTAGAAAATAATTGCATGTATTTATGTATGGTACCGCCACCACTTTTACTTTACCTCAAGCTGTACAAACGTTATGAAGAGAAAATTTCGCAACAGTGGAGAAGATGCTGCTGCTAATAATATTACTTTATTTTTATTTCTACAAAAATAGCATATCCACTTATATATATTGTTTAGTGCCCTGGTACAAGAACAAGCTGCAAGATTATCTTGATCTAAGATGTAAATTTTTACATCTGCGATCCATATTCACCCCAGCTTGTACAAGTACAGTCCTGTGGACATTTACGATTACTACACTTTTCTTTTATGATGAAATGATGATGATATTATATTATGATGAAGCCACTACGCGTCCACTACACATTCATTTAAATTTACTCTTACAAAAACACAATCTTACATCTCTCTCTCTCTCTTCCCTTCAGCGCTGCATGATTTTCTTGGACATGATAATGATAATAATAATTACCAATTACGAAATGGAGCCATTTCCTTTGGAGATTTACTGAAAGAGATAAGGTATTTTTATTGGAATCTCAAATAATAATAAGTTGTCCTGTTATAATTCTATAGACAACAATGTAAGGAGCTAAAGCGTTATGTTCTACAATTATTGTTTAAAAAAGTAAAGTATTGTACTTGTGTCACGACACAACACATTGAAGAAACGCGTAGTTTTAACAATATGACCAAGATTGTTGTATGCAAGTAAAGATCTTATGAAAATCTTCGAAGGAGCTATTTCGAGTTGGCATAAAATCCATATTACAAACGAATACGAATGGTTGTTTGTGTCCACCTTGTGATTTGTACATGTGTAGACGTATACCAAATATACAATGTAATGAAATAACGAAATTTGGTCTCTTTTATAATATCAATCTTTTTAATTCCAGTCTTTATTGACAATTTTAAAAAGAATTCTCGCTGCGAAGTAATGAGAACACAAGAATAATGCAATCGATGTATTAGAGCTAGAGCAAAGATGTCAAAAGAATAAAATAGATTTACTTTATGATTTGGTTGTTTTTGTGTCATTATCTTGTAGATCATTTGGTAGCACAAGCAAAACTAGTACATACAATAATACCATACAGTACCAGCATACAGCATATAGTTTTATGTGAAAAAATATCTCATTATATAATTGGTGATGTGGTACTTGTTAAAAGTTTCTTTTTAAATTAGAGTTACAAATGATCTTGTGAAAGGAAAGAGTACAAGAGCAAACTATTGAATTATCTTTCAGGCCGTGGGAACTAAATGAGCTGTGAAGGATTCAAATTCAAATATGTGTGTCATTTTATGTGTTGCAATACATCATCACAGAATAAAAATTGCAAATTGCTTGCACAAAACTGAAGGCTTTGTTTTATTTTTTTCAAATGGAAATTCCAATTATTGCGAATACCTGTGAAAAGAAAAGCGTGAAGTTTGTCACATAAAATTAGGAATATGAGACAAATAAAAATATTATTGCTGTTTTATATTGGCTTTGTATAAGTGGAACTATAAAATTATGAGATCATGTTCATTCATTCAAAAATCAAAAATGATGCATCATACTATTATTTGTTTTTGTATGAAGGGAAGAGTATACTAATAAAAGATATCAACACATATTTTGCAATATTTTTGATAGATTTTTGATGATGCTCACGGAAAATTCTGAATTTGCAATAAATGAATTACATATTTTCCCAAAGTTGTCTTTAAATTAAATATATAAACTGCTGTGGCCTACCAACATTTGATTCAGCATATTGCAAAATCCACAACTTATTGATCAGAAACAAAGTTGTATATTACATGTCCTCTCCTTTACTAAATGAAAACTACGGAACTTGGGCAAAAAGTAACAGATAACTGATGTTTCGCCATTTCTTTTTGTGATTTACTTCAAAGAAAAACATCCTATGAAATACTTCGGAATCAGTTAAATTTAATGGTAAGTTTTCGTTATCATAATATGAGTATGTTTAAATTGTAAGAAAAAGAAAATTGACACTATGCATGTGTGTATGTATATTTATGATGAATTGATGCCGGTGACAGAGCAAAGAATACACATATACCCGAGAGAAAGATGACATAAAATATGCACACATGGTTCCATAATATTCGTTTACCGCAAGTTTGATAACAATGCAAGATCGGGAAGAAGGAAACGAAGAGATATCAATGACAGTCATTTAATGGAACGGGCTAAACAAATAAATCAACTCATGACTGTCCCGGCAAGTCACGAAATCACGATTAGATCCAAATCAAATATTTTCACTGACTGACTAGTGCCTGCCAGAAAATGTCTGAAAGATGCTCTTATTTTGCTTTTTACAAACATAATATGTTTGTAAACCTTTCTCAGGTATAGCATCTCATCGTCCTCATCACTACACTTGTAATAGTGTTACTTCCTATTGACATCAACCGCTTCCTAGAGTTTTTTTTATCGTGTTGATTATGACAGTGATAATATTGCAGTGAAAAGCGCACTGTAAGTTGTGTTTTAACTGTACCATATATTTTAAATTTTCAAGATCATGCAAAGAAAAAAAGTACCAGATATTTGTATTCATTTGAATCAGACCGAATGCGAATGGGTATGCATGCATTATGCATTGTAGTCGCCGAATAACAATTGTATTTACTTTTTAGTTCCATGAAAATTTCTCAATTTAAGACAAAGAAGGGGTGCTTTTTTGCGTCATTAAAACCTACACAAAGCAGCCCGAACCTGTAGTTTGGGATGTTAGGTACCCTCAAACAAACAGTCTCCAATTCATCATCTATTTTTAATCACTTTTTTTATTCTGATACAATTCATTTTTTGTTATATTTACTATTAGGATAATGACGACCATTTTTATTGAAGAGTTCTTGTGACAGGTCCACTTGTTCTATTTTTATAATTGACTTGTGGCAGACGCTGTATTAAGAGGATTTCAATACGAGCATTTAAATTAAATGAAGTGACTTGTAAAAAATTAAGTCGGTATTTCTGTGTGTTGTATTTAAATACAATTCTGACGATGAAATTGAGGACTACCAAAGTACAAATATGACACGGCAAATGAAACACGAGTATGTTTTCACCATACAATTTACACACATGCATTCTAAATGTTAGTATTATTAAAAATCGATTCAATTTTGACTTGTAATTCTAATGAAATGGGAAATATCTTTGACTCAAATCTGGTGTGAATGTCATGAATCATCTTAAAGAAACATGAAGATGATGAAAATGACGATTGACTTTAGTGCATGCATGTACATATATTATACTATTTAAGTGCATACATGTATCTATTGCCTCTTCCGAGTCCTTAAACATCTCTTTTGGCTTCAGAAAGGGATATAATACTTTTGATAATAATAATAAAATCTACACATTATATATTACGAATTCGTGCCGTATGAGTCAAAGTATCTTTACTTCAATTTCAATTAATTATGACAGGTGAAGCCCTTGTTGTTGTCCGTTTCATCCCATCCATATCTATTTTATTCTTTACTACATCTTCAATCTTCCTCTTTTAAATAGCTAAGCCCAGAGAAAAAATTATACTCTGCAACCATTGTACCAGATCGTTTTAATATGTATCGATCGATTGCTGAGTGAGAGAATTCATCATCAGATGTTTGATGGATCTGTTCTTGGCATGAAAAGTTTTTCTTTCGTGGAGTACAACCAAAAGAGAGTCCCAGAAAGTTTTCTCGTGGAGCAATGCCAGCAAAATGTACAAGAGAATGATTTGGTTTGTGAGATTGGGATTATTATTATGCAGCTATTTGTTGCATACTGTCTTGAACAAGCGAGTATTACGAATCTCCTCCCATTTCCCATGGATTTATTCGCGGCTTCTTCAGTCATACAGATATTTAGTAATGAGATAAAAATACTTTATGCAAAGTTACGTTACACGGGTAAAGGAGGATATATTCCTTTTGAAAATTCTTTGGTCGGTCGGTACAATCTTTGTGCGGAGTGAAGTGATTTTTTGTACATAATATAGGATCTCTCGTGATGATGTCGTGGTTATTGGGGCAATGTGGGAGAGGAAAATGTCAAAGGTCCCGTTTACCGACAATCGATGACGAAATGTTTAAAAATGTGTATTTTAAAGAGATGCATACTCCTTTCTTGTTTTTTAAAACAGTAGAATTACAATTTATATACTTCGATCTATGATATTGGATGAATACTTAATGGGATCGAAGAGAGATTATTGCAATAAAAGTCGTGAATTTCTTTCCACATCATATCATAGAATTAAAATACTTTTAAGTGAACGTTTTCATGGTATACACATGATATCCGCCTTTGAAATATATAAAAAACGATTAATATCATAGTACAGAACAGACAGACGAATGTATATATCATATCATGTGCACATGCCATATTATGAATTTAAAAAATATTATTATGCATCTTGATAATTATAGTTTATTGAAACAGTATTTACTACTCATACCCAACCATCAACAAGAGTTATATGTACTTGTTAGTAGTAAAAAAATTGATAGATTGTTTGAAGGAAGTGGAAGACAAAAAAATCGTGGCCAATTTCTCATGTTGCTATCTTGAAAAATTTTCTAAATCCTCTCATGATACTATCGGTCTTTTTTTGTTACTTTAACTTGACTGTTGTGTGTAGTCATTCGAAAAAAGAGGCAATCCTAGTAAAAAAATGATGATAATAATGTTATGATGATATTATGGTTGGTGATTAAAGAAATGAGGGAAATTAATGTGAATCTGTTGAAAAGTTGAAAGGTTTTTGCGAAAAAAGTGTACCTACTTGCCTTCTACCTAAATATGTTTTTTTCTGTCAAAAAGAGGGAGTGAAATGAAAGCATGAACAATGAATTTTATAAAGTTGAAAGAGAGAGAGAGGTAGAAAAAACATCTTTATCTATTAGGGTTGAGACACTTTACGTCTTAACAAGACATGAATTAGAGAGGATAAAATAGTAAATGAATGAATGAAAATTAGGATCTCATTTCAAAATGAAAAATGACCGTTTTGTTTTTAATACTTTGACATCAACCCATCCGTGTCTATTATTATTACCACATCGTCAGTCTACAGGCAAGTCAGAGGGATCGTGTTCGATTTTTTTATGTATGTTTTATTGCTGGTGTTTAGTAACTTTTTTAGAAAATGGTTTTTTGTCTATTCTTGTAAATTGCTTATTTGTGAATAGAATTGAAAAACTAATTTAGATAGAAAGTATATTGCGGAGGTTTTCTATAAAAAGATCTTTAAAAGAGAAAAAACGGATATTGTGCATAAAACATATTTGTAAAGTTTTATTATACTTTTGTATTTTGCCTTATTATAATTGCTGAAGTAGGTGAATAGTACAATTCACGATTTTTTTTGTTTTTCTACTTGTCATAATACAACTATGTTGAAATTGTATATGATTTGTACTTTCATTGAGTTTATCTTACACTTGAAGTAAGTGCAAGTGATTTGTGAGATGATGGTGATGAGTTGACGATGATGACTGAATACTGAATAGCTAAAGTTTTTTGATGATGAAAGATTCTTAATTCCGTCAGAGGTGGTCCCTAAAGCATCTTTAGCAAGTCAAGTATTTAAAAAGACTGTTCTGTCTATTGAGGATTCTGTGGAAAATTGATGTTGACGATGATGATCATTTTTTGAGTTTGAATGTAACACGGAGAGCAAAAGGCCTGAGAAAAAAAGATGTACATACGTATAACAACTTTAAGTAAGTAGTAAAGACACTATAACAGAAGAAAAAACACCACCAATAACAACAGCAGCACTTTTTTTACAAAGATGATGATCATGTCATGATTAAGTGTCATGCCGTACATGACCGTCTTTGTGGGATCGTTGTATCTTTGCACGTTGCTCTTTCACTGCGATTGTAGTTTTTTATGTGTAAAAAAACTAAGGAAAAAGTGGTTTAAACATTCTTAAACTTCTGTACTTTAGCTTGTTTTTATGTTTATTTTCTTTTCAGTTTTGATTAGAAAGGAAGTCATATTGACTTGTAAAACATCTCACTTTACTCATTATGCTTTTGTTATTGAGAAAAGTTTTTTTAAAGTACGAAATCAACAGACCAGAAAACGGTATACTTTTTGTTGTAAAAAATAAGCCAATGAGTTTACTTTTTTTGTAAAAGTGGCAACTCTTTTGCTTCAAGTAATGAAACAGCGAGTGCGTAGCGCTTTTGTTCTAATTTTAATCATGTAACCTAACACAAATGTGATAATTAAATGATAATAATGTACAATTAAGAGCGTGTTCGTATTGTTGTGCAAAAAGACAATTGTTTTTACTCTAGCTCTAACAATACCAGTGTTCCTAAGAACTTTTTTCAGTTTTTTTTTGAATGAAAATAAACACAAAGTAATTTGCTAACTGACAATTTATTTTATGGTATGGCACGGTGATGTTGACACATCATTATTATCCTACATGAATCACACTGTACTTTAATGCTTTAATTATTGCTGACAACTATAATGATACAAAATTAGATTTAATTACATGTAAAATGCATTTTTCTAACAGTATTTCGTAACTTCCGTCTTAATTATCACATTAACCTCTCTTTTTAAAAAGGTTTTTCATCATTATAGCTTGCAATTAAGTAGTTTTGTGTTGCTAGTGCATATGGATTTTATTGGCATCGTTTTTATTGCAATGTTCACTCTTTAGAGTTTCGGGTCACATTTTACATCAATTAACTGAGAAATGTTATGCAATTTTTAACTACGGTCTCAATATTACATCAAACGTAATTTGTTCATTTCACCATAAACTATTCAATAATTGACATGATAAAAGAAGATTCGGCAAAAAAAATCAGTTAAAAAAGAAATTCTAGAACAAACTTCAAATCTCTTGTCATCAACTCATCAAGCACCAGGATCATAAAATCAGAGATATTCTTTATTCATTCCTTTTTATCTGCTTATCAGAGACAATCTAAAACAATGGCTTCGCCAAATATTAAACAGAAAATATGAAATAGGATTGTTATTTTCCGAGTGCCATATTTTTAAATGAGAACAAGCAGCATTCATATTTCATATTTGTATCACATCTAAACGCATATTTCGCAATGCTTTTTTATTTCACTTTCTGTCAACATCCAACAACACGCTCCACAATACACAAACATATACAAACTGGATACACATCAAAGAAAGTACACATAACCTTTATCCAATTCAGTGAAGAGTGAGGAGGAGCTCATTATTATGATGAGCCAATCCTTCACATGACTCTGGCTGCCAAGTGTTGCCACCCCTTTGGAGGCATGTCTACAATGGGTTTTCCCTACATACCCATATAACTTGATAACCACAACGAGGAATCTGAGTTGATTCACTTTCAAGATAGAGCTTTACTGCACTCTGCTCATGATCTCCAGCTTCACATCTTATATTGCATTGGTATTTTTTGAGTATAATGATGATCAAGTATCTTTTTAAGTTTGATGCAAGATCACGTTAATATTAAACTTGTTAGCATTATATTTTGTATAAAAAGATCTCTCAAGAAGTTTGGAGTTTGCTTGAAAGATGAACAATAAGAAGAGTAGCGTCTTTTTCACATTGTACTCATACTGATCAAAATGCAAGAGAAGTGGTACCCGCAACACGTAGTATGCAATATTATATGATGATCATCATGAGCTTTATATTTTTTGTATGTAGCACGTACTTCACTCTACACTATACAATGTATTTTAGAGAACATCCCCCTTTTTTAACGCATAAGAATAATCAGTAACACCTTAGCAGTTTGTTAATGCATCTTTCTGAGCTTCATAGTTCAGTCACGCTTCAGACCGCATGGGGCATGTTCCTACAGTTTATACGTACGCTGGTTCATATAATCAATCCAAACACAAGAAATTTTTGTGTGTATTCTAATCTTGATAGAAAATCGTCACCACTACACACACACTGCAAACGCTGAAGCCCTTCATCCTCTCATCTTCTGATTTTTATCACGCATACTGTGAGAGAGGCTTTTGGTCTGAACTTTCCCCGTAAATGTAGTAAATTGTTTCAAAACGTCAATATTGCATAACTTTTTAATAATCCATTATTGCTTATTGAGTGATGACAATTTGGTGAATTCGTTTACTTTTAAACACGCTGTCTTTAAAAACCTAAATTGGCTACAAACTGTTTACAATCTCCTCTCTAAAAAATTGAAAGGGATTGAACAATTTTGACTTATATTTTGTTGAAACTGGTCCATCATTTAAATGTCAGTGTGGAGTCTGAAGAAGTTATCAGTTTTTTAACTCTGTGTGTTTTCATTTGCTACTTGGCTACTATTTTACATGCATGTCTGCCGGCTCGTCTGCCCACCTACAATCAACCAGCCCCAGCCGGACCAACAATAAGCCTTGCCATCACCAACGTCCGTCAGTGCAATTTCGTTGATTGTTGGTTTTATGACTATTAAGAAAAACGATTAATAAAAATAATATTTTAATACTGAAAAACTGTGTTCTTGTTTGCATACAATCAACTCAACGCCAGGCACTGACTGCCTACAAACAAGTCTTCTTCAGTGGCGTTTATTGTGTGAACCCTTTACGCAGCGTTGTAGCCGTGTGTTTTTATGAGAGTAAAAGGTTTGGAGTGTCAAGTCACGTCGAAAACTCTGAGTGATTGATTGACATTTGACACTTGCTCATTGGACTGGTCATATCATCAACCATCAGACAGAATATTTACATGGCTTCTTTTTATCAGAAGAACAAAATATATAAATAAAATTTTATATGCAGTTCACATCTCCTTTCACATCATCATCATTTCAAGTAGAAAAACCTCACAGAAGAAGAACAAACAGTAAAAAGTGAGTACCCTACTTTGTCTAATATGTGGTCAGGGGAGTGAAACACCCAAAACAATTATTTATTGTTGTTACATTTGAGAAGTTTTCAAAAAACTTGGTGTACCTGCTTTGCCTCGTGTATGTAAAATAAATATATACGAGTGCTGACACTGTCGACGGCAATTTTTTTTTTTTAGAATTTTGGTTTTAAAAGTTTTTTTATACTTGTGTATGTTGAATTTCTTGAAAAGTGTGTGGGGTCGCTTGTCGATGTCGTCGTGGTCATCGTTTTTTTATTTATCGTAAAAAAGAAAGGAACAAAGTTGAATTGCGGGGCAAGCGCCAGCAAAGAAGATTGACAGCACAAGAGTCAAGAGCATGACTTGATTTTTGCTGTTTTTTTCCATTTTGAGCCCTTTTGTCAGCAGCTGGCAAGCGTGTGCTAAGCGAAAATAAAAAATAATTTTTATTACAATTACGTCACTTCATGAAAGACTGTATATTTTGATGTGACTTGTCACGGATATTCATCATTAATATAATTACACTTTTTTCAAGAAATGAAACTTGTAACATTTTGCATTGCAACTGGACAATCAAAAAAATTAATGTTGTAGTGCTATTGTCAGCATGTTTGTTTATCCAGCATATTATACAAGTAGCTAACAAGCTTCATGAAAAATTGAATAGGCGAAAGTGACGGTGATAAAAAAAACTTTTGCTGAAGAAAAAAACTTTATGTGCCTGTTTTCAAGATATAAAAACAATTTATTGGATCTTTTATCATTTTGATGTTTCATTACTGCCCTTTTAAACCTAAATTCCGGGAATTCTTTTTACATTTTTGCTTTACATGAAAACTGTAAAAAATGTGAGAACTGAGAAATTCTAAGGCTGTTTTCCAGAGGAAGGTATCTCGCTTTTCAAGGTTCTGAAAGGAAGAGATCGTTGGCAAATAAGAAAACTTTTTTTCTTGAGAAAAGATGCATCATCGTAACAATACCGGGATGCAGGAAGTCATCCAAATGTGCAGGTAAGGACGATAATTTTTTATTTTTGTAAATTAAATGGCAATGGGAAATGAAGTCAATTAATGTCCTCAAATAAATTTTGCGACAAAAGTTTGTGGTAAAATCGCTTTGAACTTTTTGATAAATTATGTTCTCTACTTCCGTGCAATTTGAGGACGCGTCGATCTTTTTTCTTCTGGTTTTGGCTTACAACGCGGTCAAAGTTGGGCATGATTATTCACACGCCATTATGCACTGTCATGTGTGATCATTATATTTCTTGAGAGTATCAAATTTTATTGTTTCAAAACATGAAATGTCATCGCCTACACTTGAAAATTTCAATCTTTTGTGCAGGCGACGGTTTTTAGGGGTGACGCTTGACGCTTATGCTACTTTTCCTATAAGAGTGTATGTTCTCTTTGCGCAGCATTGCATGCAGGAATGTGGCTTGGGGTATTTAGGTACATGGATGGTGTAACGAACCTGAAAATTTTCTAGGACACATTTCACACTTTATGTCATGCCATGAAAGTTCATATAATGTACAAAGCCTTATATTCAAGTAATGCTGATAGATACACATATATTTAATTTTCGTTTCATATTTTACGGCAATAGAGAAAACGCAACCAGAACAAAAAGGCAGGTAAAGCTAAGCTTCCAAAGCTCATTGTCAGTATCATCATTATTTTGATTATTATTAAAAGCTTAGCACGTCGGTTGCGGACAGGTGCTATTAGTTTTGTTTTTTCGTTTCTCCTCATCTTACCATTTACCATGTTATTATGTAGTAGTCGAGATACATAAACAATAATATTATACACTATTAAGTTCTAGATATCTTTTCTTCATTATGCACAGCTTCCATTTACCCGTCTCCCTACACTACTCCGCTCTAAAAACACAATTTGTTTGCCGCTGCGGAATACAATATACTTTAAAAATGTAAGACAGAAAGAACATATAATCATATCATAACGCACAGACAGTCCTTCACCATCATCTCACCATTCTCGCACCGCCACCACTAAGACAAATGAAGAACAGCCTTGAATCACGCCACGTAATTTTTCTCCATTTTTTGGAGTTCAAAGAGCCATCATCTTCAACAGCAGCATCATCATTTTCCCGAGAGAAAAACTATCGCTGACTGGCAAAATAGATATTTTTCTTTTTTGGTATTTCCCTCAAAATTGCCTTTTGTTCTTGAGAGAGTCAGTCGACTCAAAGAGATGCATAATAATATGTAATAACAGAGAAATGATGATGACGAGATGGTGGCATATCCACATTGTCTACAAAACGTATCATTGGGTAACATTATTTCATGTAATATAGACATTGCAAATAGAGTATTGTACAAATGGATTTTTTGAAGGTTTCCTTCATATTGATGAAGAAGAATGAAAAAAGGGGTAAAAAGGCAGGGCCATGATGTGCATACCTGATTTAATCAATACTGAGGTAAAGAAGACATTCATAATTTTGCCTTTGCTGTAAAAAGTAAAGAATGCTGAATGTGGGAGATGGGCTTATCCAGTTTTATCATTATAAAATACAAACTCAACCGAAATACATAATATTTAATGAGAATGCAACGCGAGGTGAATACAAACCTAAAGAATTTTCCGAGACGGGAAAATATGAGAAAATTGGATTTTTTCATAAATCTAAACTTTCTGGTATTGGTTACTTCAATTGATATTTTGTGTGATTTAAAGAGGAAAACTAAAGAAATACGGAATACCAGCACATACAAATGTAAAAAATTGCTCTGTAGTTTTTTTTGCTATAACATAATTGTTGTGAAGATGTGATGAATGGACGTATGCCTGCACTTGAAATTCATACACTTATCACACCATATATCCCATTTTAAAATATGCTGACCGCAGTCCTAATGAGAACAAACCACGGATTTTTTCCTTCCTTCATTTTTTGTTGGTCTGTGTTGTTTTGTATGCACATCGAATTACAGAAAATCAGCGAAGGCTCTTGGGTTGAAATACGAGATTGGAAGACAGAAAGCAAAAGTTCACCCGTTGCCTGCATTCATAAAACGATGCCATGGTCAAATGTGTGAGTAATTAGTGGCGACAATACAGTCAATTTGTTAATTTTTTCGGCACATCAATTTTTCTGGTTATCTTCCCTCGCCAACCCACTCAATTGTTGACTCATTGTTAAAATCTTCTAAACATTAGTTTGCATAATAAATAAGAATGTTTAAGTAAAAATGTTGAGATTTCATAAAATTATTAGTTTCGCTGACTTATGAAATCTAAAAAGATATTAAGTTATTACTTGTGTTATCACAGAATAAAGAATGCTTGTAATTTCAGAATTTCGCATAAAGAACAAGTGGTAATTTTTCTAAAACTGACACTAATAATTGACGTTTGCACCCTCTCCATTGTTGTCTAATCACTTTTTATATTAAAAACAAGGCAAAATTAGCCTGTTTGTCATTTTCAATACAATAAAATAGACAAATGATGACAACGGGCTTATACGATAACAGCTAATGTGTTTTATGCAAGAAAATTTCTATATCAAGCTTCGCTTACTTATTATCAGCTACTATTAAGCATGTTTGCATATTTTGCTTGAACTTGAGTAACTTTATAAAAAAAATTAAGGTGCCCTCACACAGTAAAATTATCACCTTGCAAATTTAATGTACTTATACACATTATATTATAATATCAACGTTTTTACATTGCCTTTTTGAAGGCATGTCATTGTTCAATGTGTCCTTAGATTCCAAAACACACTCGCTTCCGTAGTGTATTCAGTGATGTAAGCGTACCATCAAAAATAATGAACGCTATCATTTTTGCCATCAGTACAATAAAATGTGAAGACGTCCACGATACAGTACCCATCAATTTGGCATATTCCAATTACCATTGCTCTTCATTTCATACACATCTTTTCCTGACAATTTATGTGGAATATTGATTGTGCATAGACACATTTTGCGCAACATTTTTTACTCATTACATTCCCAAACAAAGATGATGTCATGAGAGAATTTTTTTTTGAAGATCTTCTGCCTAATTAGTATTCCTGGCCAAAACTCCATTCATGCTGAGCTCATATAGAAAAGAAAAACAGAGTTACACGTACTCCTATCACTACTTCATTGAAACAAGAAGATGAGGCGTGTGTTTTTGTTGTGGTGCCTGTGTAGTACCATTTGAGCATACTTTGTAGTAATCGCCAGAGAGTTCCTAAAGATTTTTTTAATACTTCTTATTTCTCTATCAACAAAATCTTCTTTATAAGCGCGGCGCACCAAAACACACCACACCAATCTCAAATCAAGTATCGACAACATTCAACCAAACATTTGAAGAAAAGTTGAAAAAAATGTGGAAATAATTGAAAAACAGGTAAATTATGTCTCTTCTTTGGTACTTGTGATGGATATATAGTAGATAATTTGCGTATACGACTATTTAGGTAGTGAGTATACTTGTCTATCTCTGAGCTCGTTCACTTAGGCATCTCATCTCTGCCTTCTCATTATTTTGGATAAAAAATTGAGAAAAGAAAATGGTCAAAAAGGAAAAGAGTGCACACACACTTATTCTTCATTTTACTTTATTTGCAATGCGTAATGATTCTTCCTTTTGATCTGGGAATTAAAAGTTTGATTTTTAACGAAATGAAAAACGATTTTGAGTACATAAAATGAGTATGACACATTCGAAAATGATCATTACCAGTGAATCCTCTCTAATAATTCAAAAGATGCAAGAAAAGATATAAAAATATTCTATACCACACATCACGGTTCTTTAAAATGTAGTTTGCATACAAAAGAGCAATATTGGGTATGATTTTTTAGCAATATACAATGTCAATGTACAATTTACATAAGGTAGCATGTATTTAGCAAAAAAAAATGACTACAGCTCTACGGCAGCAGCAGATGAAAAAAAAAACAATCAAAGAAGAAACAAAAAAGTTTGTTGGTTATTATTATGACTTGTGTGAAAGGGGAAAAATATTGATGAAGAGGAACAAAAGGTGTTCAGCAAAAGTTTCGGGTGATAAAGACAAGGAGAATTTCATATGCGGCAATATTTTATTCCTTCAATTCTCTTCTTCTTCAAATTTGATGAGTTCTTCTTGGCACAGTATGGGATGGGAGTTGAGTTACGTATTACTTCTGCTTATTTAATTTGACCAGCATCATCATCGTCATCATCATCATTATTTGGTTTGCTTTGTGGTGTTGGCTGGTTTGGTGGCGATAATGCTTAAAGATAATATGATTACTTATTAAACTTGTGTAACATCTTCAATATGATTACGATGAGTATACATATTGCACTACAACCTATTTTACATTTTTACACAGGATTTTCCATAAATGGAGAACAAATAAGGTATTGCACATGATTTTTGTAGGTTTTCTCGATTTTTTATATATGAATCAAGTGAACAAACGAAAACGTTAGATTTTGAAGTGTTTACTGTCGAATTTGCATTTATTTCGTGGTAGCGTTTGATTATGACTGTATGTGAAGAGGCGAGAAGGGCAAAACGAGAGAATGGTCACCCTGGTTGACTTTAAATGAAAAAGCGCATGCGCATTTTTTGATGATTGAAAATTGCTTTTGACTCCGGCTGACTTTAGTATTTTTACTTTCTTGTCTGCTGTTTATGTATTATATGCAGATTTTGTATTGTTGAACTGGTCGTAAAAAAGGCTAATCCATAACAATCAAATCATAAATAGAATGTTCAGATAGGTATATAGTTAGTATACCATAAGCGCAAGTTTATAAAGGTTATATGGACGAGGACAAGAACATAGCGCCAGCCACACAGTCAATTAACTATGCAGCCAGTGCCACAACAAAAAAGGTGTTTGTAGTATAATTCAGGCACCTGCTATTATCGTAAATATTTTTAAGAGCAAAAACCGGAATTCTAGTTGTCAGGCCACATAAACTAACCACACAGTCATACATCTACCTAAACACGTCTTTTTATCCAGTCTGCCATAAAACAATACACTATTTTGTACCTTACATGCGTAAAATGTGTGCATGCCGCGATAAAAAGCAGGAGAATTGCATCCGGGTATTACATCAACACATAAAATGGATTTGTATTCCAAAAAAGTTGATGATGATGAGTTTTACTCTTTGGTGCTCTCTCTCTCTCTCTTCTCTGCTATCAATTATACACAAAAGCTGATGATTATATCATCAAGATATGCCAAAGCTTAGCCAAAGCCACTCATAATCATCATCATAAGCATTGATTCTCTATCCCCATTAGAAAAAAATACTGGACTGGGAGACCGAGACTCGACTGGGCGCAATGAGACTTTTTCTTCTTGTCTTACATATTATAAACAGCTTTTAAAAAAGGGTAACGTATACAAAAGTATTCAACAAGCATCTTGCTCTTGACTTGACGAGCTATCGTCGTTGCAATACAATTAGGTAATAATAATCGCTTTCATATCGTCGTCGCCGTCGTCGCCAGTTATTCTCTTTTCTCTTTTGATAGGTAAGTATCATGATGATGCCCATGCACATCATTTTTGTGATATAATTTATCGGGGTAAAATTGTTCACTTTACCATCATCATCATCACCATCCACCACTACCTCGAGTCCGGTGGTGGTGGTTATTCCAATGAGACCTGCATCATTCCGTATCTCTTTTTCCCACAGTATGATCTCCACTCTATCATATCATAGAACAAGCCAAAATACCACAAAGATTAAAGAACAAGGATGAATATTAACAAAAAATGTACGATATCTTTCTCAAGACATGCATGTTATAGTAGGGTCGTATATGCATATGTGAGAGAAGTGAATTTTTATATTATTATTTATACTATTATTAAATAAGAAACAAGTTATCTCATTTTGAATGATGTTGATCAGGTCAACGAGCAGGTAATATAATAGGGAGCAAATATGCATTAGCGTGCAGCATAAGTTGTATATATTGTAAAACTGAATGTGCACAAAAAACATAATACACTTTTCTTCATCCCTTTCTCCGTTTACTTGACTTGTCTTCTCTCTCTGGGCTATGCTCTGGTCTGCTCAGGGAGACCAGCTGAGGCGGGCTGATAAAAAGGAGTAAAGAAACAGGAGTAATTAACTGTCTCAGTTGGCGGTGTCAGTTGTTTTAATCATTTATACCCTACGAGCCTCTGAGCCACCACCACAGAAAGATAATAAATTTGTATAGGCATAATAGAGAGAACAACTATCATCTTAATATGAAAAAAGCATAAGATGCAGAAGCAATGCATACAGACATATGATATACTGTGAGTTACTTTTAAATGTGATGTATTGAAACAACTATACTCCTTCTTTTGAGAGGAGTGGAGAAAGGATAACATTTCAATGATGCGAAAATGAAAATCAGACATTGGAAGAAGAATAAGTGCAAATAACAGGTCAAATGCTAGTTCTGCCTTATTTTTTATATTCTACCTACAATATATTTGTGTTGTACATGGACATGATGATGATACATTGATATGTTATTATCATAAATTTGAAAACGGAAAACTTAAAGCAGCACATAAATTTTTAATTTTGGCTAGGTTGATTTTTTTCTGCTGACAATCCACTGATTAGGTTGGTTTTAATTAATGATAAAGTAAAATTAGGGTGAAACCATTACGAATTAACAAATCACGAACACATCTACATTTTTGTGTGCAATTATAATACAAACCTCTTTGGTACATTTGGCTTAAAAGTTATTATAACCCACTTGTGTTTTTTACATTTTTTTACACCAATCATTACATTTCGGCTGCAGCCCAGAAAAAGATATATACGGAAGCTGTGGCTGTATTGTTACATTTTTTCACACAGAGAACACAACATTTTTAACACAATGCTAGCTTGAGGCTAACATGCCAAATTCGGATTATTGCCAACAATAAAAAAGTGTTACTGAATCTCAACTGACATTTTTAGGAAATGCTACTTATTCAGTCAAACAGTTGTTGTTCTAGTTGCTGTTATTTTTCTCATCATCATAATGATCATGATGATGACTGTGATCATTGTACAAGTTTAATTTGTCTCGCTTGTTTTAGGTGAAATGGTTCTATACATGCATGCAAAAAAAGTTCACATTTTCTAGTTCTGACAAAGCTGATTTGATATACATAACTGAGCTCTGCTTCACAATCAACCGTTCTGACGATGATGGCATAATGAACAAGATATTTTTTCTCTCAGTTTGATGAGCTGTATAAGTTTTTAGGGTGGAATAATTTTTCTGTTCTGCTTTTCCCAAAAAGTCAACTAGATCAACTAGAAAAACAATATGAAAATTTACACTGTGTATATCCATCTTACAATGAATTCGCTACAATTCCTTATATTAAATGAGTCACTCGTTGACTTTTCAGCCAGAAGGCTAGGTTAATCACACCACACACTCCGCCAATAAAATTCCTAATGTTCTCTACACATGATACTCCACTTCAGAAAAAGGCACATGATGAAATGAACAACTGTGTGACTTTCCCAGTGTCCTTTTTTGATTGTGTTTCATTTGCCCTCTCCTTCATTTGCTGCTGCTTAGCTGGATCTCGCTCGTGCCTTTCAATTAGTTCTGGTATTCTGTTGTACACCAACAAAAAACTAATTTCTCAAAAGAGCTGTAAATGTAAAGCAAGAGCCAATGATACATCATCAAGACTTTTTTTACATCATGTACATAATTGTACAAAAACATGCGTCTTAAAACCTACAAAGCTCAGCTCAAGTTTTGGAATGTGGCAGTAGTCTAGTAGCTTCACTTAACAGTCACTTAATATCACGTTGATGGCCTTAATTTCAGTTTGAATGAAGTCGCGTTCCGTTTTAACCAAACCGAAAAAGATGTAATGACAGGAATAGTTGCAGGTTGGATGGATGGAATTCCTTCGTGATTTACTCTTTGAGTGCTCAGCGAGTGAGGATGGTGGATCGGTGGATGGCATATCCTTTCGCAGAATACCACAGGAAGTTCGTCCCATGTATTTTGTACTTTTTCTTCATTCTAAAGAAAGCCATTTACTTTTTCATAATGTGTCGATTCATGATATGAATTCATCATAACAATTTTTTATTTAAAAAATTGGAAAAAACGATGAGTACTTTTTTGAAAGAAAAATGCTATATAATTAGGTTATAAAAATTATTTTCTCGGGAATGTACATACATACCAACTTTAATGGGAAGTTGTGGACAATGGAATTCTCAAGAAGTATGCTCATTATTAGCCGAGTTCCTTGCAACCAATTGAAAAAAATGAATGTAATGGAAGGAATGCGGACATTGCATTTTATTCGGTGCACAACTGATTGCTTTTAATGGTAAAATGCGGGAGGCACATGCGCTAGAAGCCGTCACGACAAGATGAGACAAAAGAATGAAAGCCGTAGCAGATTCCACATATCTGTCACATTTTTATACATACTCAGATAAATGTGAAAGAAGGGAGGATGCCCGTGTTTCTGCTCTTCAATTAACAATCCATTTTAAAGTATGCATTTAATGTGTGTTATTTTTGTGTGTGTGGCATTTTGCTACTAAACTTATAGATGAAGGTAAAAGATAAATATTTAAAAAAAAAATAATCTGCATCATGCCCAGAGAAATTAAGCGTGCATGTGTATGAGCTTACAAAAATAGATATTTTCATTAAAACGCATTAGTACACACGGGAGCAATAAAATTATCCATACATTTTTTATTACAATGATTGCTCATTTTCAAATGATTAAAGTAGTATGTGATGATCGAAATAGCAGACATAGTTTGTGATGCCATACAAATAACTTTGTTTCGACAAGACTGTGCAATGAATACAATGAATGCTAGTATGTCGGTGATTGTTATGACGTGACGGATCCGATAATTGTGCGATTCCACTTGAAAGGGTTCTCCATCTCCATGCTGCTGCTGTTCGCCTCTGGCCTGATTTAATTTTTGAAGTGTTATGGATTTGCTGTTGACAGGTTATCTGGGCTATGTACCTGTCTCCTGAGTGACTGCTTATTTGTTTCGTTGCCTTCAGTTTTATGCATTTGATTACACCTGAGTATACAAAAGCCCCAACTGAAGTCTCTTGCTTCCAGTGCAAACAATGCTTCAGTAAAGAATTGTTACGATTACTTTTGTGTTTTTTGTTGGTGTGTGAATATATTTGTATGATTTCATAATACCTAATAATGAATCTCTCAGGAAATCGATCGGTTTTTGATATATGCTTTGATAAAAAGTACACACAAGCTTAGCAAGAACTCATCTTCTTTCGTTGATTATCTTACATGCTCTAGAAACATATGTTCAAGATGACGATGATGATGGTTACCCGCAGCGGCATGTCTACACATCACACATCAATATACTTTCTGTACTACTAAAAATGCGTACATATATGCTCTAATATGCTCTATTCATGTTTTGCCTACAAAGATTCACTGACCTCTTTAGGTCAAACTAATTGCAACGCTTGTACACAACTTTTTTTTGTATCCTATTTGTTATACAAGCTTGACTTTTCGATGCTAGACACTTTCATTCATTCACTTTTTTGAAGGCTGAAAATAAAGTAATCTGAAGAATTAATCAATTTTCTATTTTGGTCCACCAATGGGGGTAAAAGAGGTAAGGTACAAAACTTAAGAATATACACAAATTCAATATAAGAAAGAGATGGGGTACGCGCACTTTTCCCATGTTCACCTGTCCAGTCAATAATTGTAACAAGACGGCAACAATCTACCAATCTTTTTCAACGAGCAAGACTCTGCTCACTATCAATCAGATATCAGGTACAAAAAGAACATCGTCACTAATTTGCATAATTGTAAAGCAAAATCATTCAGTCACCTTTACCGTACCCCAAAAACAATTACTTTTACCTCTCCATTTTACATATGAAATGAGTGTAGTACACTTCATGTGTATCATCATGACCAGACTTTTTAATAAAACAAAAAATAAAGAAGACAATTCATCTTGTCTTGCAGAAGTACTCTAAAGAGACTTGAGTCAATTTTTTAAAAGGTATTCGTAGGTACTTGTCAGCTCGTCATCACAAGCGGCACAATACTCGGTAGCCAAGATTTAAAAAATGCGAAATATCCAGAGCACGTCATAACAATGTAGCGGTGTTTTTGTGCCCTCCTAATACAATCATTGAATGGTTTGTAGTGGGCAGGCTAAGGTCACTAAATCAAGCCACATAATTGACGAAAATCAACACATACGAACATATTTCGAGACTGTTTGGAAACTACCTGACTTCTCTTCCATTAATATCCTTCAGAAGAGAAACAGAGAAAAAGTAATGTACTGATCAGACAGAACTAGGAAAACACTGCCCCTCACATGATTACCATCGTCGTCATAATAATGACGGCAATAATCATCACCGTAATGCACAAGTCGTTTATATGGATGTGTAGCATTTTTTGTAATCAGAGATACAACAAGAGGAAGGAATGGACCTGTGGCAAAGTAAAGTAAAGTAAAACGAGAGGTGATTTTCTGGATGAACTTCATCATATTTACCAGGGCAAAATTAGATTGCATAGTAGTATTTTTTAAAGTCCCATGATATGATGTTGGGATCAGCCCCAACTAACTCAACTGGCGGCTTCTGTGGTACTCAACAAAGGCATATTAGAATGAGATAAAGTTCATCTCAATGCTACACATTTTCATTTCACCGGACCAAAAGAAGATGATGTGGTGAAATGAGCTTTTCCCTTTAAAAAATTGGTATCGCATTTTTGAAGAGAAACTATTTATTTGCTTACTTTTTTTTAATTGAATGATGCTGCTGACTTGGCTGAGTCAGTAAGACGATTGAAATATAACCCTGCTGATGTTAAAAACGCACCTGTAGAATGAATCATAGTTTGCAAGACGCGACAAAGTAATTTTTAGTAGAACCTTATCTCATCAGCTTATTCAGTCAGTCCCATCCCCTGACTGAACCATTTTCATCTTTTGTTTTAAAAAAACAAATCACACATTCCCATTCTTCCTAAAAAACCTAGCGGAACAATTGGAAAGGAAATGAAATGACCATTTCATTATTACCTTGTGAAAACTATCCGAGCTGGCATTTCTGTTTTGTTAGCTATCTAACTGACCGGCTCATTCCAAAACCTCCATTTTTCAAAGTAGCTGACTCTATTAGTGTCCATTTTTCTTGTAAATGGCATTTTTGATGGGATCATTGCTAGCACATGGATTGTTGCGGCGTTTGTGGCTTTGACTTGGTTTGTTCATTCTATTACACTTGTGTGCACTTGTGATAAGTAGGCATTACGGGCACATATTTTCATACTTTAAAAAATCAACTTCTCTTGATGTTTTTACTACTACTGTTGAGGTTGAGGAGAACAGTAGTAACAACAGTTTTTTTTCTTTCACGGCAGAAACAAACGATGTCGATATTTGACGCTGGCGCAGTAGCAGTGATAATAATATGAATAACCACAAAAAATTGTATGTAATTTCTTGCGTTTGAAAAATATGTATACAACAACACAAGCTAACAAAGTAAGTATAAGAACCTCCGTTTCACCTCTTTTGATCTTCAGAGGAAGCCGCGATATACATAGTATTCTAGCTGAATTATCTTGTATGACTGTCAAAATGAATGATAAAATGATCATAAATATTTTTTTGTGATTTTTACAATCTCTACCCGGCTTTCCTGATTTGCTTTTATGTCTACACTTGAATATTATGCTTGCATAAAAATATTTTGGATAAATAGTCAAAGAATTTGTAGGATGCATATTTTTTTGGTTTAAATGCATAGATAAATAAAGGATCATCAACTAAATATTCAGGAATCAGTAAAATCTGATAGATAGAAAGTCATCAAAATGTTATCTTTTTTGCCGTATATTGCACGTAATCATGGCTCAATTTTGTGCTGTTTTTTCGAGGAAAAGGTTAAATTTTAGAGCAAAACAATTCCAAGAAAAAGCCGTCAAAATGACGTTGAGGCTACTTGATTATAAATATGATGGTGAAATGAGGGTTTGAATTTACGCTTTAAATTCTGTAAACTTGAACAAAATAGCACAGTATGTCGACTACTTTTTCCACCAAAAATGAGGGGCTACTAAAATTGGTGATTTTGCTACATTTTATATATAAGGTTTTTTCAATATAATACAGTCATAATGGCACAGCTGGGCTTTTTATACAGAATAATCATTATTACTTCATTTGCTACTGCAAATGAGAAGACGAAAATGCGGAAAGTTTATAAGACTGTAAAGAAAACAATAATGCAAAGTGAAGACCGAGATTATGATGAGATATGGAATATGGCCAGTCCATCGTTCGTCCACATAATAGATGTTTATAATAGTGCAAGAGCCGGGTAGTCTGAGATGGACTTGGTAGATAAATTCAAGTAGTTATACGAGCAGCATTTTTCTTGTTTTTTTTTACTTTTTGCTTTGAATGCAAAATTTGCTCACTTTGAAATGCGCTGTCTCTTGCTTATGTTGCTCATTACTGATTAGATGAAGGCAGCGTTTGGGGGAAATTGAAGAGAACATTTTTATAAAGTTGAAAAAATCTCAATCCAGTTTTTTCTACAAAAAATGGTAGTTTATTCTCTTTACTGAGCTGTATGTTATAGAAAAGAAAATGTTCTCATTGTTTACTAGGTAGTTTAGTATTACTGTCAGTAAAGAAGAGCACTATGAATACTGTGATTGCAATTGTGAAAGGCAAATGAACGCTTTGTTTAAAAAATCAAAAGTCTAAGGAAATAAGCCTGCGTTTGATGATGATGACGACTTACTTGATGCTTTTGCTTCGCATTTATTTTCAACACCACGCCAAGACAACACTGAGCAACTAAAGGAGTTTTAGCGCATTGTCTCATCATCTTGGATAAAAAGGGGTCGTGCTGCATAAATGATCCAATAACGCGACGTCTCCACTGATTTGCTGAAATGCCTTATGGCAATCGCAAATAATAAGCGTTTTGTGGTTTTTGCCATACATACGGGCAACTGACAGCAATCATGCAGACAGAAGAACTCCAAAATCCCATGCATACACAAAAAGTAGATATACATAAATGAACTTTTTCATTTTTTCTTCGTATTTCAATTTCTAATGATAATGTAATATTTGATAGACAAAACTGATATGGTATGGTATTCTAAAGTAGGATGATATAATGGTTAAACTAGATTCCACTTTTTTCTAAGAGCCAGAATTCTGTAGTGCATTTCAAAATAATGGTCTATTTAACTATTATAATTCCTCGCGGAGGTAAATAGTGTTGTTTGCTGATTAGATATTTGATTATAGTAAGGACTAGTATTTTTAATAGTCAGTCAGTACAGAACAGTAGTATAGTGTCAGTAAAGAACAAGTCATGACGGGTAAGTTTCTCTTGAGAGACTGGACGGACTGTGTGAATGATGCAAGTTGCCTCTGTCACAAACCAGGCTACCGTCTTGTGTGTGGTGTGTTGTGCTGAAGCGGTGAAAGATCGTTTTAATGATTATGTCTAGAATCATTTTCATTTTAGTCAAGAAATTATAAGGTTCATCATAATAATGTAAACTTTCAAACTGACCAACTGCTGTTGCTGCCTATTTAATGTGGTGTGATCAATGGCTCCAATTATTGATGTAACTGGTTCTGCTTTGAACTGGACTGGAGCATGCATGTCGTTGTCAATCATTGAAAATTACACCAAAATTATGTGGGGAGAGAGCAATTGCTACAAGCAAGAAGTGTAGCAGCTTTTTGTTCCTTTGCGTTAGTTAATAAATTCTTGGAAAATTATTTTCCGTTTTGTGTACACATAATAGTAAGAAAAAAATTTGTTTGGGAAGTTGAAAATTTGTTTCATTTTTCAACAAGAAAAACATAAAATTTGGTTGGGTTGGATGGATTTTGCATAAAAAACTACACTTAAAATGCCCGTTTCCACCTACTCAATTCTAAGTTTAAAAAATGAATAAAAAAAGAAAATGGGTATAAACATAGAATGTTAATGTGAGCTCAATGAGTGCATTATTACAAAATTCTGAGAAGTTAGCTTGTTACAAAAAAGGCAGTGTATTATAATCCCATTCACACTGAGAACGTAAACTAATGAGGAAAATATTCTTTGTGTTATTTATGTATGTATGCGTTACAGTAGTGTCAGGGGAAAAGGATTTTTTTGCAGTATTTATGAAAAAATATGGATTTGAATATTTCTTTGCACATCAAAATAGTCTGTCTCAGCTCAGCATCACCGCCCATTATTTTTGATCCTCTCTGTAGTCAATTCTTTTTGCTGATTCACAATATGCAATTGGGAACAAAATTGACATTAATTTTGGTTTGATTCTTTGAATTATGAGAAAAGCTCAAGGCCTGCCTTCAATTCGACTCCCATTCAACTTATAAGATAGCAGATAACAATATTTTGATAATAATGGAGAAAAAGAGGATTGAATGATAAAAATCTCCAAATCTGTTTCAAACATTCAATTCAATATGGTCAATGAGCAATCTGTATATGGATAATAGGAGGTGATAAGGAGAAATTCACAATTTTTTGTCTGTTTACCACTACCGAGTGCATAAACCTTTTACACTCAGATGCATGGAATTGAGGGTATATCTGTGCGCAATAAGTCATTCATAACTTTACAACATTGCATATTAATCTTTTATGCATCTCTACCAAGAACGTTTCCAATGAAATTCGAACCAAAAATAACTTTAATGATAGGCAGTGCAGATCCTAATCTGTCATCCTCGACAAAATTTGATATCTAAATATTCTCAATCGAATCAGAATCAAAACATCTTATAAACAAAAAAATAATATATGCTAATTGTATGCACACCTTAACACTAAAAGTATGCATGTTGTGAAGTTGTTCAACCTTTTATCTAATAGGAAAGAGAGATATTTTCTCTTTTTATGTGTATTGGCAAGAGAATACTCATTAGCAGGGTCAACTCATTTATACCATCATGAAGGTAACCTAAACTCCATAATTGAGTCAGAGCAAGGTAATCAAAACTTCAAGAGCACAAATTAGTTTTCTAATATGTGCTATTAGTGGAGCTAAATAGGGTTGTTTGATGATATAGAATATAAATATAGCAAAATATCGTATAACTTGTTGCATCCATGCTTTGCTTCTCTGTCTGGACATCACAAGCAAAGATGTTTTACAAAACTAATCAATACTTTAGCAGGCTCAACGAATTTGAACTTGGCCACTAGGTCTACATGTCTAATTTAAGAATTGCCTTCAAATCCTCTACACTAAAACTTTAGATGTAGTATATATGACACACCGCACCACTACCACATATGTTCCTAACAACTGTCCTTATGCAAGAGTTTCTCGAGAGCGACGACTCTTACTATCATGTAGTTGTAGTTAATTCAGTTTTGCTATTCTCCATGCTCATGAAATGCTACAACAGGCGCTTCCATGCTATACCTGGCCGCAAGGCTGAAATGAGAATAGAATCGAGAAGTTTGTATTTTATTAATTGAGTTGTCTCAACCACACTGTCGGACTCATAAAGAAGCAAAAAGAGACTGAGAAGAATATTGATGCGTATGTATATAAATGGTAAAGTATCAGATTTAAAATTGAATGTTTAAAGTATTTTTCTGATAAAATTAAGATAATAAATACAAATTATCATTGATGGAAATGCAAAAAAAATCCCACGTAAAAATGAATATAGTCGATAACCAAATGCATTGTAAACTGTGATTCAAATATCTTCATTTATTCTTCAAACATCCGACTCGATATTTATTTTGGAAAGGGAATTCATTTCTAGATTCGGATGCATTAAAGTATTCTTTATTAAATTCACGTAAAAGCCAAGTTCTTCTCAGGGCGTCCCAAAGACCGAACAAAAACAAGTATGTATGCATGATCAACGATCATTGTTTCATTTATAAACACTCAATATTCTTGCAAAGGAAACTATACCAAAAAGCCAAGCACCCTGTTGCTCTATCGTCTTCTGATACAATAACCCAAGGAGAATCCTTTTCGTCTTGTTCGACACCCTGGCGAGGAGCAACTTCATAAACATGCTAAGAAGTTCCAAGTTTCTATATTATCTCTCAATTTTTTATGCCACATACAAATATATTTATTTAACATTGACTTCGCATCCAATAAATGCATATCTATTATATTCACCACCAGCTTGAGTTTGATAGCTACAAAGTCATTTGGTATTCACACTATTTATTTCGTTTCTCCTGTCGAGAAAAAGTGAACGAATGGATATTGAAAACCTGGAAATGAACATAAGCGAATCAAAATCACCATGATCGGTTAATATGAGTAAAAATTAAAGTATATATGTACCTTGTGTGATATAATATGATGATGCCATCTTCTCTCCGTTTAATGTTTGGCTTCCATCATCGTTGTAATTTCGTCAATATTTATGAACATGGGAAAATTTTCCAAGGATCAAGTTGAGTTGAATTATTCTTTGTAACTCAGGTGGATTCGTCATCATTGCCACCATCAAATGAGGAAAATGATCGGTTAAATATTTTCTTCTCAGTTTGCAAAAGAAAAAAATAAGCTGAATATCAGGTAAAATAGATGTAAGCATGGAATGTAGGTACTTGACTGAGACTGACAATTTCATAATGTTACAAAAATCATCCCGAATACGGATGGACTGGACTGCACACATGAAGATAGACACATGTGGCTTCAACATGACATGGGACACTGCTGATCATCGTCGTTTTGAGCCATGTACCCCTTTCTTCGCAGATGTGTTTATATCTTGTAAAATGTTGAAAAAAATCACGCTACAAGACCATAGGAAGTCGGCTTGTGTGACTGGATTCAAAGAAATTCTGACCATAAGTTTACCTTTTATATTTTTTTAGTATTCTAGCAGATTGGATTCTAGTTCTCTCGCTTTTCTCAAATGCAACAGGTTTGTGTTTGTTGAACTGTCAAGAAAATTGCTCTTAAGAATGAGAAGCAGCATATTCTCGTAGTTTTCATGAACGTAAATGATTTTCATCAGGCACAAAATTTCAAATAAAATTCGTAATGTGAAACTCACCAACTGTGTCATACTGTGTAGATAAGTTTAAGTCATCTTAGTTAACCGGTATGGTATGCTGTTTGCGTTCAGAATGGTTAAAACAATGTGCTCAATATTTTATCGCAGCACAATTGCGTGCATTGATGATCAGAAATCAGAATGGAGCATGGCATGGTCACACATGGTTAATACTTGACACTTCATGTGATGCACCTCTACAATTTATAATTTTTATGTGTACATATTAGACTTCAACAAATTGGACCAATTAAAAGTATGTATCATCTTCCTATTATCACTTATGAGTATATATGATAGGTAAACTGAAAGGGTCTATAATTCCCTTATAAGATAAATTGTGAGATTCAATACTAAAATTTGCAACATTAGTAAGATGAATATCTAAAGAGTTAAATTTCTATAACTCCATATTACGTTACACGCACTCATGAACATAATTTTTATTACATTATGATAATCCTTTTAGCCTTTATAATAGATGTATACGCAGAGATTATTAAAGGAAAGGAAAATTGATGCTTAAACGGCGAAGACGACAAGTCTTTTTCAGCATTTTAGAAACTAATGTCGTTCAACAAAATCTTCACAAACTATGAGAAATAATGTTATTTATGTATGCTTGTTGCATATTAAAGGTATATTGCATATAACTAATCGTAAGCAGACTCCAAGACAGAGAAAGAGTCCATCTCTGACATCATATTATTATCATCAAATAGTAGTATTACATATTATGTATGTAAGAGGTTCAGCCAATTCTTGACGATAAAAAGCTCATTCCTTATTATTACTCTCTGAGTCTGTCCACAACTTCAGTCTTCATCATAAAAACCAAAAAAGTATATGCATTTTCGGTATACTCATCTCTTCGCTAGAAAATTCATTTACCTTAGATTACAGTGTTGTCTGCATATTACACTTAAAAAGACGCGTGGGAACCACTTTTTCACTAATTTTTCAAACCCTTTGCCTTGCGTTTTCTACACTTTTTTGTTGTCAAATAGAAAACTGCTCAGTCGCTTTCAACATTATTACGAGTATTTCACACTGGATGAATGACATTTGGAATTTTAATGTGCCTTACTTTACATTCATACTACAAAATCCAATGTAACTCAGCAAAAAAATTCTCTGCGATATATTGTGTAATCGTCAACTTTATCATCACCAGTTACCATTGAACGTATCCTCTTGCACTGCATGAGCCTTCAGAAAATTTTTATTTAATTCCACTCAAACTTTAATAATAATAAAGAAATGATGCGACAATGCTGCTTTTCTACTCTGGTTTAGTTGATCCAAAAACTATGTTTCAGTTTCAGCAGGAATTCTTTAATAAGTTACTTTTTATGTTGCATGCATTTTCAATAGCACTAACAATCGTTATATGCACTTCTTCGCAGTTATATTTTTTCTGTTTTACAATGCCATGAAGGATGGAACAAATTTGACTGTCTAGTTTAATTAGACAAAAGAAAGAAAATATGCCAAAACAAAGAAACGAAATTATATCAAACTTTTTTATTCATTAATCGCGGGAGGCTTTTATACGTAAGGACTTCTTATATTAATTTTATATATATGTATAAAATTAATATAAGAAACTCTTACTATAAATGTATACCTACTACTACGTACTATAGTAAAAGCAATTTGGTGTGAAATTAGGTGACAATGAAAATTCGACTCTTGGTTGGGTAAAGCACGAATCAATCTCTTTTGTCTCAGGAGACCATTCTATTTTTTATTGTGCTTCTCACAGTTAGTCTTACTCTATCTTCAAAATACAAGCTGAACAGTGGGGGAAAATAAAGTTACGCTGGTGGGATGAAACTGAGATCGAGTCGAAAGAAGAAAAGCTTCTTAGAGAAGCTAGGATCTCAGATGCATTCACAGTTTTGTGCCTGACAAAGTTTAGTAAAATTACATACTACATAAAATCTCCATACATTTCTGCATTGATATAACATAGTTTAGTTCCATAAAATACTGTTTAGATCTGGTTTTGCGCTGAGAAATTGTTTTTTGAGATTAAAAGTGTTCGGAAAATTGAAACAGATCCTGCGGTTGCATCCTTCCAAGTTTGAAGTTATATAAAATGAAATTATGATGAACACTTCGCATTTCGCATTTGTGTCATACTTTCACACTTTAGTATAATGTAGCTTAAATATTTTACACACACAGTGCGGCTAAATGTAGCGGGCTACGATGTCACGTTACATACACGGATACGTCTGAAGTTTAGCTAGATAGAATAATTTGATTCATTTTAGAGGTTTGGCAAGAAAAAATCAAATCAAATAGGTACATGCTCACATTACTTTGATCCATGAACTAGTATATATTCTTAAATGAATGAGCTTTTCAAGGTTGTGGTATTGTTAGGAACAATGTGGATAAATTAGCATTGTGCAATGTGGAAAGAGTGCATTTCACTCTCACTATAATATAACCAGATCAAGTTTTAATATAGCTGCGTATATTTGATAATTTGATGTTTACAATAATGCTGGTGTGTTAGTGTTCATGGGGTTACATTATTGTATGAAAATATAACAATACGTTGTTTTTCATGAGCATCGATTAATTATATGTGTATTCATAGTTCATAATTATGCATCAAAGAATCGGTAATCTTGAAGATCAATATCAGTATCAACATCAACACTGTATTTATTATGAATGTAAGCAAGCATGCAAACATACTTTACATTCTAGTTTTTTTCTGCAACAATTTGGTATGCACTTGCATCACTGTTATCTCTTCATTCCATGAAGCATGGTCCTTTATGCTGATTTTTGGTTTCCAGCTTAGTGAAATCGCAAGTTTCGGAACGGCAAAATAAAACAGCATAAATTTTCTCGATGCACCAAATACAAACACGACTCAAAAAAAAGTATTTAAAAAATAAGTTTCAAGAACATACATAACTTAGATATGTGGCCGGTTTGCTCATCATCATCATCCCAGGCATCACTTGTCCTGCTGCGGCTGACGACTTGTGTGCATGTGCAAAATGAAGTAATGTCTACAATTCGGCATGATACAAGTGCTTAGGTATATCACAAAGAGAGGAAAAAAGCAAGAAAAATCACTTTTTTGTTCTTATTATCTTCACGTCATTGAGTCTGAGCCACCGCCACCACTTCAGTCATAAGAGCAGTATTACCGCCAACAAGCTTTTGATAATATTGCAGTATATTAGCATCCCATATCGTATCGTTTGCATTTTTTACGGTGGAGTCAGGTAAAGTGGTGTAACTAATTGTAGTAATGGACGAAAAAAATCATCATACCAGTACTCTTCACAGAACAGAGTTGATAAAAGAACCAAACATGATTCTAGACAAAAAATGCAATGAGCCGGAACTGGCAAAGTCGGAGTATAAAAACCATGCTACTCATTCTGTCTTTCTGCTTCTGTCCAAAAGCTGTATTTTTACTGTACCATGTATCATACCTTATTCCCATTATGTAGATTTTTTTACTCTGTTGTTATGCTATAATAAAAAACGTAGTTCAACAAGCAAGAAAGCCAGTTTTGCATAAACACACCACACCGCACACACTTCTTCGTACAGTGTACAATGGGAAACATTAAGTATAGTATAAAGCTTTGTGTATTAATTTTGTCAGCGGCTGACCAGCGAATAAAAGAAGAATGGAAATTTTATAGAAAAATATTAGGAGCAAGGCAACTCCAATTCTGGCTGAAATACAACTTTCCAGTTCTAAAATAGCTATGTGAGACATTGTGATGTGATGGGGAGTAAAATGCTTCATGCTAAAATAAACTACTTCTATCTTTGTTTATCATGTGGAATAGATAAATGAAAAGTACCTGTGATGATGATATGTTGATACCACTACCATCCATCTATCATTTTTTGTTGGGCTCACGTCTACCAAGTTATTGCTGACTGACGGCTTGCCTCCAATAATAATCTCACCCGACACCTGGTTTTTATGCTGATTGCTTTAATGTGTATGCCTCACTCTTGTTACCTTACTGTCTTTCTTACTCTTATATCCCCATAAAACATTTAATTTTTAAGCTAAATCATTGTTGTACAATAATTATGCTTACTCACAGTGCCCCAAAACTTACACTGACAAAAGTTCATTCAAAATTCAAACAATTTCAAAGCATAAATTATAAATCAAAGAACAAGAACAATAACTTTGAAACGCTTAACCATTGTTGAAGGTGATACCGCTTGTTTGCCGTCAATGTACTGTTTTGTTTTTGTTTTTGCTGGTAAGTGCTGACCAGCAAACCACTCAAGTAAATCGACGCTGTAAAACATCGAGAGTTGCACACATCATCCTTATTGTTGTCGTACGTTTTTTTATTGAATAACTTCTCCATTCAAACATTTTCACTACGTGTTTTACATTGGACATGCTTTTGAGGACGATGCGATGAAGAAGGGATGCATTTAATGCCGCTTACCTTTCCTGATCAGCGTCCTTTTAACAGAAAATTATATGGGTCTACTTATAATACACAGGTTTATGTAATGCTTAAAAGCAATGTTAAGAAAAATGCAAATTTAATGCTTCTTCTTCTCATTCTTCTTTTGTTCCTGATATCATCACATCACAGCGTCATTGTCATCGCAGTCATCATCATCCCTAATCATATCCATTTTTATTTTACTTATTACAGATGATGATGCAATTTAGAAAAATGTCTGTATTTATTACTAACTCGGCGCAAGTTGTACCCACACAATAACACAGACTCTGTCGTTGTCATCAGCATCATCACAGCCAGGTCTGAAGAAAAATGAAATTTTGTGAGCTGAGATCACAAAAAAATGCTGATGAGTTACTGTTCGATGTTGATGTGAAGATGATGAAGCTACCCAATTATATCAATACATAGAGAATAGTCTAATCATCGTAAGGATTCTCGCTAGTAAAAATGAACACAGATATAAATATCTCCCCCAAAATATCAAGTATTTTACTTACTTTAGGTGCACAAAGTAGAAGCACATGTACATGTTTTTAAATGTATAAGGAAGACCTTTGTCACTCTTTTATATCATTTGCGATTAGAGTAGAGGACCTGCTCATAAAAATATTACTGTGCATAGTTTATAGCATCTTACAAGACGCATCCTAAGTTTTGAGTTGCATATTCCGACTTTGTCAACCAATAAATTTAACAATGTTTACAGAGAATTCGCTAAACTGATTTGCAACAAAGTTGGAGAATTGTTCTTTTTCTGATCAAAGATCGGCACAACTATGGATTATTATTGAGTATATTATTTGTAAATTTCTATTTACAACAAGATGAATATATACCCAGGGAATGCGGCTTTTTTGTATTCACTTTGATAATATTATGAGCCATAAGATCAAGTAAATAAAAAATTCTTTGCTTTAACGATTCACCCTCCTCACCAGTCGAGTCGCGATACCTACTTTTATATTCAGACATATATACGTTTCTGTTTATAATGCCATATTGAATAGAACATAAAAAAAGGCAGAAAAAAACTTGACTTGCACAAAGTTGAAATTACATCCTAATCGAATTTAATAGGTAAAAAAACTGAAAGATTTTTTTATTATGAGTATAAATCAGCTTTTGGTGTCCACTTCGTTAGCATTGAACTTTGCATTATTGATTAGTAAGGTGATCATTATTGAGAGGGGAAGTAAGCAAGATGAGTGTATTGCAAATATACATTCATATAGAGCATAATAGTATAATATTATGTACCAAACTAAATAAGTTATTTCATTCACGGTGCCATATAGATTTAAAATGTTGGTACACAGGTGTAATTCAACGCAGGGTTTACCCAAGTTGGTTTTAATGCGCCCCCCTAGAAGCCAATCTTTATTTTACCTTTTCCATATTTGTAAACAACGGACTAACTCAAGATGCGATAGCTTTAATGAATTAAAATGCTCTGAGTTGTGTTATGGACCTTTATGTCCACTAAAGCTACTGCGCAAACCTGGATCGCATTTTTTGTACAATTGATGAAATGAACGATATTTTAAAAAGTGCGAAGTTGCTAATTATTGATTTGGTTAACTTTTAGCTAAAGACATTGAAATGAAGTGCAGTTTACAGCTTTAATTTGTATTTTTACAGCAAAGTTTACTTAATTCTTGCTGCCAATGAATATTAAGTACATACATTATATGCAGTCAACGAATCGACCGTTTAAAAATTACATGTTCACATTTTTGCAAAATATTTTGGCAAGGAGCTAGACGAGTAAAGTAGTTTTTAATGTGTACTTTTAGCCTTGATTTGTCATCAAAGGAATCTCACATACCATACCTACCTATCAAAAATGAGATAATGCAAAATATTCAAGAAATAATGTAGCAACTCGTACAAAAATAAAACTCATTCTGAAAAATGATCACTATCATTATCGCCATGAACAAGCATTAACGCTTTTTTAAATGTCACATTACACAGAAGTATTTATAAGTCGACTTTGCAAAGATGAAGGTGAAATAAGTAAGGACATAATTGCGAATAAAACCTTGAAAACTTTCGTTTTTAACAGAAATTTAGTTCTGGTCATTTGGTACATGTTATTATGTTAAGTTTAAAAAGTAACATCATTGTTTTCTTTAAAAGTAAAAATAGAACAGAATATTAAATAATTTATTAACATAAGACACATTTTTAAAATCATCATGAAACCAGCTAAAAAATAAATCTTAAATCCCTATGTGATGACAGGCAAGTGCCATCATAGTGGCGTAACATTGCCCTCCAGCTGCAGTTTAGGGATAGGGATATCATTACCATCTCAGAGCGAGAAAAGAGTTATCCACCACCACCAGGCCTGAGGGCAACCGACCATAAAACAGTATCAAATGAGATAAACAGCGGTTTTCTCAACAATTTCAATGAATTTTCTTCTTACCTTGCCAAAAAAAAGTCACATCATTGCTGCTGACTCAGATAATGCGTTACCTAATGTTATAGTAAAATGATATGTGAGAAGATCACGATGACTGAAGAAAATGACAATGAGGAACCGAAGAAAGATCTTGTGCTCGCTAGCAAAAATCTAAACAAAACAGTATTGTTCAAATCACAACATAAAAAAATCTGACTGTTTTGATTTCGAACGCAAAATCTTGGCTTGTGGCTTTTCTTGTAAAAAAAATTGAACTTTTTAGTAGTTACCTTTATGGCTATACTTGTGACTTGAGAAACTGTTGTATTTGTATGTAAAGTATGTGTACGCATTATGTAATCACTATTGTTTAGAAGCAGCTTTTAAAATCTTTAATACCTGTTGTTCTTGATACCACTCATCTCATCGTATAGTTGGGATTGCTGTCTTTTTTTGTGGTTGATAAACAGTCATTCGTGTGTCTATTATTTGAATTTAAATAATGTACTTCATCCCTAAAACGCTCATTTTACTTCTTGCAACAAAATCGCTTTGCCAATAAAAGTCAAAAAAGATTTCTTTCAGCATTTGTTGTAAAAGTGAGCAAAGTTGAAGATGAGTGCAAGAGTGCAAGCGCGTATTCAATGTTCTACAAAAGCTATTACAATGGAAAGAAGTCTTGTTGAATTAAATACTAGTTTTACTGCTGTGAATTTAAGACAACGATTTGCTTTGCTGGTTGATTGTTGACGAAAATGACTACCTCACATTGTCTTGTTGGTTCGTGCTTGTGGTCGCAACAATAGTACCAAACCTAAAGACAACAAACTGTGAACTTCGATTTTTCACATTTTTGTTAGAAGTCAGAGATCGGGCATATGCATTTGTAAAGTTTGCTTGGCATTTGGCTTGGTGGTATTTTTATAATAAACCTATTCAAAACAACAGGATCGAAAATCCACATTTCACTTTTTGACAAAAAAGTTACGTGTTGTCTAATAATCTGTTTTACTAGTTCATGTTTTACTAGTTGAGGTTTTCATGGACTCTTTTATTGGTTTCAGTGTAAACTGATTTTTTAAAAGTTAAGCTAAGCAATAAGCATCCACGCGTATTACAATTACAAAACCTTAAAGACAACAAAAAATGCATATCTTTTGCGGTAGCAAGTGCACCTTCCTAGACTCGATGATTGCTGGGTGTTTGGCCATATCATCATCATCATCATGACAAGCGTAGCACAAGTCTCATTTTGTGTTTTTGTGGCTACAACTTTTGTACTGCATTATTATCATCACTATCACCCACCACAGTCTCGTCTCGTCATCCCTCTGCCACAAGAGCATCAGTTTAATGATAATATTTTACTAACAGACACAAAACGACCAGCTCAGCAGTACCATAACATGAGAAGGTTGATACCTAGAGAATGGGATCTTTTAGGATAGTGAAATGAACCCCTATCTTATGAACTTGAATGCTACTACTACTGTCCCATTCAATGCATACCTAACTAAAATGCAATCTTATGTACTTCTTCTACAAAATGATCATCCCTGTCCTCGACGTAATCTTAAGTTAACTTACGACAATCGCTGACAAACGATGCAGCAATGCCGAACCAAATGATGATGAGGATGAGAAGAATGAAAATTAAACTTGTGAGCAGGTGAGCAACCGATTCGTTTGTAAAGTTGAAAAGGATTTTTGTACAGTTGTACAACTACATGTGATGTTTTGCCGCTAACTTGGTTAATTTACGTAAATTGTACAACTATCCGTGTGTCTTATGCGCTTTTAGCTGGTGCTGCAACAATGAAATGATTATATTCCTGTCTTGGACAGAGAGAGAGAGAGCGATTTTCCATGTTTTCTATGTAACTCCACGTCTGGATGCCAAACTTCTCAGCTCGTAAAGATAAAAGAGGTACAAGGAAAACCGGTGAGCTTTAAGGCAAAACACTTTGGTTAATTACAAGATAAGTAGAAAAAAGAGCTGCTGAAAGAAAAAGTAAAACTTACTCCATATTTTTTACGTCTTGTGCCAAAAGCCGAATTAGTTTACAAATGAGTAGTTTGATGTTGTTTTGTTGAAAGAAGAATGAACATGTAAGAAAAGTAGCATGATGTTAATAATAATAACTTTCGCAAGTACCTCTCCCAGCGAAATAATAATATTCAATTTTGCCTACTTGAATTTCACACAACATTCATTTTCAAGTGGTCGTAAAATTTTAAATGAGAGAAAATGGGAGAAAAAAAGTTCATTGTTTTTTTTACTGAAAAATTCATATGAATGATGTATGATGCCGTGTTGAGTTTACCTCTGTTATTTGTTTTTTCATCTTGAAAATGCTTTAAAGCATTTTGGAGGAACCCATCTTAACAAGCACATCCGCCTTTTGACTATTTTGGACAAAACTGCACTGCAAACTCCTGCTGGAAGGTTTAAAATCTGATTTTTTAAAGCTAAAACGCTACACAAATCTATTTATTACCCAAAAGCAAAGTTGAGTAAGTGCAGTTTTGGCGTTGTCAGAATTTCCATAAAAAACAAAAAGAACAAAAGTGCGTGGGGATACCATGATGTTTCCAAACATGTTCAAAATCATTGTCACAACCGTGTAGCCATCATTATTATCAAAAACGAAGAGTAAAAGCAAGTGATTACATAAACCGCAGTATATTATGTTACGTGCAATATTGTATTTTTGATGATCTGCTTGGTTTATAAAGGATTTTAAAAGTATTTATATGGTGTGTGTTGTGTATTCCTTTTGAGATGATGATGAGTTGAGTGGGCTTAATACATGTTTGTATGGTTGGCTGTCAGAAAAAATGCGAAGGTTGCGTGTGCTTCAGGGGATTTGTGTTGGTTAACTTTTTCCAACTTTATTTTAGCACGCGTTTCGTGAGCCTTTTATCACTGATCCTAGTATCCAGGTGAGGAGAAGCATGCATTTCGTGAAAATGAAAACGAATTAGGTAATCAAGATGATACTGAACTAAACAAGTGTGTATTGTACTACCCGGCTTTATATAATAAAGCGTGATAGTGTTATGAGTTTGTAGGATAAACTGGGAAATTTCACTCAAGTAATAAAAATGTTATTAAGGTTGAGTATTTCATGTCAAGTTATTCAAGGAGATATTGCATTTGACAAATGAGATGAAGGATTATATATATGATGATGATGTAGGTATTCTTCCTCCGGAAGCAGACAAGAGTAACCTAAACTAAATAAATGGCCGTTTTATATGCATGCTGGTAGATGAGTAAAAATTGTGGCAGACTTTTCATGATTTTTTTTGTAGGGTTCACGTTTGTTCTTTTATTTTGCAGTGGAACGAATTGCAATTGTCATATAGTCGTGATCATTAAAATTTCTTGTTCGGTATACGGTTTATTACATCAGCACAAAAAAATATCATAAGCATAACTCATCATGTCCGTCCGTCCGGGGAAAATGAGAATGAACCTGAGGAATGCAATTCATTTTTTTCTTGTTCATGCATACTAAACGGAAAAAATAATAAGTGCACTTGTTAATTCGAAAAGTGGATGCATAGAACTGATGCTGCTGCTGGTAGCGATAATTCACAAAAATATATATTCGAAAAATTTTCGTCATCATCTTATCGGAAGGCTGATTCAATTCAGAGACCGACATTATGAGCATTCTCGGGCACTCCAATCACAATGATGACTAAACGATGGAATTTTTGCAATTTTGACCACATTGTTTGGCTACAGAAATTGAAATCAGTGAGACTAAGCACGTACGCAAGTTTAAATGTATCTGTTATCCAAAATGTTAATAAAAAGATACAGAACTATATGCAAAGTAAACGTTTATATATGCATAAGCTTCTCTCGGGGAGTTCTGAAAAGAGATATTTGGAGTGTTGTTACATAGTTTGATGTTCATTTTGATATTGCTTGACGAGTAGTTGAAATGCTTGTTAGTTAACAATAAAACATTTCTGCTATTCCTGTTTATTGTTGCCAACTGCTCCATACTTGACATTCCAGAAAGAACATAATATTTTCTCTCTTTCCACTGTGTGTTCTATATAAAAGCAGAAGTAGTAGCAACAGGTAAACTCTCTCTCACCACAAAAATGTTTATTTTAAAAGTATTTTTTAAACAGTCAACTATTGTTAGGAATGGACTAAATGCCAACAGCCTTTTATTGTCCCGAGTCACAATCCAGAACCAAACCAAAAGTATGCCATTATATTTTTATATTTCTACATTATTATGTGCGCTCTTGTGCGCATATTTATTATAATATTCTCTTCTTGTATAAAAATATACACAGAAAAAAAGGACAAACAAAAAGTCAAAACACTCAGTCGCTCAGTCAGACTGAATTTCACAAGGAAATTATGCTGATATTGTAATAAAATATAACGAATCTCATCATCTCCATAATAATCATGCTCGTCATCATACTCATCTCATCTTTTCTCCCTCTTTTCATTCTTTTCTTTGTAATAATCATCAAACGTCATCATCATCGAATCACCACATCATCCTTATCCAGCAAGCAGCCAGCATTTTTTAAAGAGCCTTTTAAAGTGATCACGAGCAAACAAATAGGAGTGAGAGGAGCACACAAAGTGGTGGTAAAATACTGAATACAGAGGAAAATGAGCGATATAATACTGAGCTGAGCGGTAGCTAGAATGGTAGCAAAAGTAGCGGTCATCTGATCACTGATGACGGTTGATGATACCTTTGGAATTTCAAGTACCCCATCCAATCTACTTCTGTTTCACTATGTGAGACACTCTTCTATATACATCAACTGAAAAAGTTAAAAAAGCAGTAATATCACAAAATGTAATGAAAGTATTTGTGTTATGCATATAAACATAAATGCAACAAAGCATTTTTCCAAGTAGGAAAACATACTTCACTGTTTAGAGTTACAGATAAGTATTTGTTCAGCAAACATGTCATCCTCTACCTGTCGTTAAGTTTGAAATTCTAAACAAACTTGACAATGTTTACGTTCGGTATTTCGTTTCAATGCCTCAGCTTGACATAACTTGCCGTAAATTTGTTTATTTATAGCCAAACCAAATGATACTTGTTTTTTGATGTGTACTCGAAGGGCATACTTAAAAACATTCTCTTTCTGGAGAAATGAGTAAATAATTTATTGAAAATATGTTTTTCTCTTTTGCAGCAGCTTCGAATCCAATAAATCGACCAAAGGAGCCAGCAAACTCCGGCGGGACTTGATAAATGCAGAAATTGCTAACTTACGAGATCTTCTGCCCTTGCCATCTTCCACCAGACAGAGACTGTCCCAACTCCAATTGATGGCATTGGTCTGCGTTTATGTTCGCAAATCAAATTACTTTCAGCAAGGTAAGAAAACTAATTTTTTCCATTTTAATGACTATTGCATTACTTTAATACACTAATATTTTACAGTTTTCCAATATTTCATAAAGTTAAAAATAATGTAATGGAAGACAATGAACCGGATCTCCACTTTAAACCTTATGCTTAGTAGAAGCAAACAATATGAAGATAAAGTAACTTAAATTGAAAAAGTGAAATGTAATATTTTAACCATTATCAATTACAGTTGTTTACTCTGAAGCGTCTAATAATAATACCAGTATTACTACCATCATCATTTTTAAAAGCTTACACATATGCTAGTTTTAATATATTCATATTTATCTTCGGGTATATTATATATGATGTGATGAGAGAAATAAGAGGGTTTCTTGAGAAAGTTGTTGATTGGAAAAATATGGAACAAGATTGACGAGTCTAGATGAAGTGTGTGTACGTGAGTCTTGTTCTAAATTGCAGCATATCAGAAAACTTTTTACGTTTATTATCACATCCTCCTTATCCAATCTTCCAGTCCCTCTAGCCACAACCCGTCTGCTGCTTGAGAAAACGGATGTGTACTGAGTACTGAAACTTTGATGCACACTAAATTACACATTGGTGTATAATAAAGTTATCCCTTTTTACTTGCAGCAATTTTTTTGCAATAAGTTTGCGTACTGTACCAGAAAGCTTTGCAAATGGGACTTTCTTCTTTCATGAGCAATCAATTAAAATAACAGTTAAGTTTAACCACAAAATAAACTGCCTATACAGAAAGATAAACTGTCATTTTTCAATTACATTAATCAAAATAATAAATTGAATACATTAAAGCCTTGTTTTTAATCTTGGTAGTGTGAGGCTACATGTGCAAGCTTTGATTGTAAGCAAGATTTGTAAAAAATGTTTAAACTTCACATTACCTTGAAGTTAGCAAATCCGAAAGGATTCTCAGTGATTGCTTTCATATTAGATATGCGCGTTGTGCGCTACAGCTTGAAGAACATGGCAATTATGAATCTTCATTTTCCTCAGACAATGTTTTCAAGTAAATGCTTTATGTAAATTAGGTTGCTTAAATAATATTATGATGTTACATAGGTGGTGGAAACAGTGCTCAGCAGCACCGTATATACCTAATTGAAAATACACGCGCAAGCGGTGATGGTGGAATATTGGTTGCAGCTGCACAGGTACACTCGCTAATAGTGCCAATTTGATGAACGTATGCTGCTCGTAAAGTCAAACGTAATTAATTTTTTGCTTGAGTTTTTAAAGTAATCGTTTGCTTTCGCTTCAAATCGAAATCTAGGAACTTTTTATTGTTTGTGGCAATGGATGAAGCCATGTAAGTACGCACAATATGTCACTTCATAAGAACTGCTTTTTCATAAATTCCTTTTGTTTTGATATTAGCAATTTACAAAAAATGTTTGCGGGAACACAAATAAAAAACTAAGGAAAATATTAAAAATCCGTTTTGATTATATCCATAATATTGCGCTTCAAGTGTGCATGTACTTTTTAACGAAGCAAACTATCAAAAATTCTTCACCCGTGTAAAATCACAAATTCATTTGTAAACTTATTTCTTCTACTTGTGTGATAAATGGTTTGGGCGATTTTTTGAGTTTTTGAAACACTCTTGGGCGTAACTTTTCGCCTTTCCCAAATGGTGTATGAGCATCTATGCTTGCCGGCCGGTCGACTCCTTTGTTGGTCTCAAGAAGAGGAGGATTTTATCCGTAAAAATCTTCGCATAATTTTTTACCCAAAAGCTGTTTTTTGCTGAACCTACAATGCTCTTTTCTCGTATTTCGATGATGATGGTAATAATCAGGATGCTTACTACTCCTTCGATTGCCGTTTTATGGTTTATTGTGCAAACACCTCAAGGCTCTTAATGAAATTATGGCAAGAAGCCCAGCGTTGAAGCCCAGCTTTACCTGCAAATGCTTACACGAGAACAAAATATATTGATAAAACACATTTCTCCAAAATGTAAAAAGATATTCAAGCGGCAACTCAAAACATGCTCCCACACATTTCTCATTCTCATGGTCAACCTTAAATCAAAAATGTTTTATTTCAGGAAAAACCTTTTCAAAGTTTAAAATGAAAATTATACAACAGTAGAACAAACTAGCTATTTTAATAAGCCATCATTTATCAACTCATCCCATTACCAGTTGCTTTTTAATACACCGTGTAATTCTCCTAAAATATATTATCCACTTTTCGTCAGTCGTCACCTTTTTTCACAGGATTTTAAATGTTTCACACCAGTTTCTATCGCTTTCTCTATTCTCATGCACTTTATCTTCTTTTTTTAACTCATTGTACTTTACCACACATTTTGTCTCTGATATCTCTCTTGTTTTAAACATTAACCCTCATAAGAAGATCCTGATTCATCACCATATAATATTTACAATCAGCTCATTCACTGCCATCATCATGCACACAGCAGTGTGATCATTATCACCACACCAGTAAACTCCTGTCTACAGTGTTATGTATCTTATACACCGAAGGAGAGTCGGACAAAGTAGTTTTCTCTGTGCCTTTCTTCTTCATTTTAACAGCTAAGAAAGCAATAAAAGCGCGTTAAAATATTATCATGGCCATCATCAAGCAGTCAGTACATTACTGTTGTGGTGTATGATATTAACAATAGGCTTTGTACTGCATCTCTGCCTGCCTGGTGCTGAATTTTTCCCGACTTTTTAGAGCTTCAGCGAAGAAGACAACGTCATTATCATTCTCTCAGATCGAGTTTTTCTTGATTCATTTCATTTAAATTGCTCTGAAGAGGACTTTAAAAGCGTCATACATTAAAAAAGACCATCTCAGCCGTCAGTACATTTACACTTTTGTGATTATGATTATTACGAAGATGAAGCGATTCATCGTAGTTATAATTTTAGTTTGTTTGTCTGTCTGTCTGTCTGTCTGTCTGTC
>JAQFXM010000217.1:0-61739 GCA_034693345.1 Entomobrya multifasciata
TAATGAATTGCAAAATCGAATATATAAATTCGTTAAATAACGTATCAAGCAGCTATAATTCTATTCTTACGGTTGCAGCACTGCGCTCGCATTTTTAGCACATAAGTTATCTTTTTTTAAATAGGCTGTACCAAGATCACTTCCCAGGTAGTACCTCAGCCCAGAATAGGCTCTGCTCTTATGCATGTAATTATTTTGACGGATAGGATTTTCTTTATAGCTTGGTTTAGTTTATTCCTCGTAAGTTATATAAGCAGACTGGGACTACAAGTAGCAATTACATACTTGAACACTTGAAAGGTTTGGGAAACTGGTGGCATTCAAAATGTCAAATGCTGATCTTGATTGTTTCCCCGCAGAGAACTAATTTGTGGTCCATCAAAATGTTGTTTTTCACACACACAACTATGTGATCCGTATAATTATTGGGTGGAGGAATGGTTCAAAAACGGTTATGTAGCTACTAGTTTTTTTTTGTCTCGACTCAAGTAAAAATTACTTATCTATCAAGCAAAGTAAAATAGCAAAGTAAACAATGGACATATAAATAATGCCACTTAAAAGACTGGCATTACATGATCTTCTTAGAAAGTGTACCACAAAAAAACTTGTTAAATTAGCAATTAAGCATGTTTTTGAAGTTGATTGTTTTTAGGAAAAGTTTAATTAGTTTAAACGTATAACGTAAAGCATTTTCACTCTAGATCTCTTTCAAAGCAGTTTGTAATGTTAAATCATAAGATAAAATGAAACTATCAATTGCATGCAAAATTCTAGCAAACTTTTTAACTTAAAAAGTTCAATGCCATGATTTTCTAGTATTGTAATTGTAGTATAGTAATTTCATGGAAAACTTCCGAAAACTATCTGATTATCTTACTCGAACAAAGCATAATTAGTTATCTTGATGGAAAAAATACAGTATTTAGTATGCTTTAAAAAATCCTTATCTTAAATTATTGCCCAAGTGTGGAAATTTCAAGAAAAAGTTCGAAAAAATTACAAAGGAAACGTGGACAGTCATTAAAGTTATTATATAGCCGAAAAACATGAAAAATGCGTTAGTTTTAAATTCAAAAAGCGACAGCAAGCTATAAATGTACCACTGTCTCCGTTACACTTACACTTTACAAGTCAACGCACATCCGTAGGTAAATACATGAGGATAAACGCACGTATGAAAATTACATATAATATTTATGTAAACCTGTAATTTGATATGTTTAAATCACCCTTATGCAAGCTGCTGTAGAACTTTGATATATGCAGCATACGCACTTAATAAAATGAAATGACACGGAAATGTTAGCTGGCCTGGTCAAAACTGATATCGGGCAACCTTCCTTGCCAGCCTTTCAGCGTCCACTCACTTGAAAAACTGGAGCCGTGTCCGAGTATATATTTTTTCTTTCTGAATTAGACTACTGTTAAAACTTGCTCGTTCATTCTAATGGAGTCATAATTTTTACAGATTTTTTAATGTTACATGGCCTGACATTTTTCACTTAATGGATGACTGGGTACAAAAGAATATAAAAAATCCGGTCCACTTTTTTTTCTTCCAAAGACAATATATATTACTGCTACGTGTTTGCCCCAAAGTGAAAACAGGTGCATTGTAAGAAAAATTCTTAGAAAAAAATTAAAAAAGATAATGTATGATTGCTAACTGGATTTTAGTTAGCATTTTTTGAAGTAAAGGATGCTAACAGCTGGCAATCTGATAAAAAGTGTTTTTTTTTGGCCAGTTTTCCGATTACCAAAAATTAAAAAATGTGGAGAGATACGTAGTTCTCTTATTATCATGTTTGCTAATAATTGAATTATTTTATTAAAATGCATTATAAAACTTTTCAAAATGAGAACAGAGTAAATTCTTTCGAAAAGTCTTACTACTCGACCCATAATATCTAATTTCGTTAGGATGACCATTGTCTCAATTTGCCCCAAAACATATTTTCCACTTTCCTCTGTCGACTGAGCTGACAATGAGATTTAAGATGCAAGTTGTCTTCGTCTTGAAAACTGTTAATATATAAGCCAAACGAAACAAAAAGACACTTTCTTTTTTACGACGAGTAAAAAAGTGAGTAAATGATCCATAAAATTTTTATTAACTTAATTCTTATTATATTTCCTTCAACTGCAGCTACTTTATTATCTCTTAATTGTTTAGCAGAGAAGGTATCTATTTACACATACCTACTTAATGATATTAATTATATATACTAATATGTGTGGAGTGTAGAAAGATATAATCGAGAAAATTGTACTCTGTTCATGCTTATTTTAATGAACTGAACTGGTTTCTCCATGCATTATGTTGAGAATTTAATGTGTTCCAGTTCGGCTGGTTTACTAAAAGATGGGCTAAAAAACAGGCATGCACATTATAAATCCAGTTTACTCAGATTTGTAGCAAAATGTATATCTGAAATCAAAATGAAATCAAGGCAAGAGAGAAATAGATGCATTGTACAAAACCAAAAGGGATGAAAGTAGCAAACCTTTTCTTTAAAATTGTGATTTTTTTCATATGCACAACCTTTAGATGTGTATTAGTTTGCTTTCTAAAATCGTCTTCTAATCCTAAATTCATGCGGAAAACTTGTAGCTTTACGTTTACTTCGGCATTTATATTTCATTTCTTAATATGCGTGATATTTTGTTAAATATTGAAACTAACTTTCGTTTTTTATTAATCAATTTTAGAAGATATCTATTAAAGAAAAAATGTAATTTAGAGACTGTCGACTGACTAGAGACAAGCTTTTATCATTATCACCATCTCTGTCACATCATTTGCATTGTCTGATTACGAGACATTCCATGCATGTCAATTAGAATGGAGCTAAAGTAACTATTTTTTCTTAGCACTTTCAACTTTGGAACATGATACTTTGATGTTATGATGGATAACTAATTAATATGTACAATTTACAATTATTGGGACGGGACATGGGATGTAAAAATATGGGCGGTATGTCGAGGTCATCCATTAGTTGTTAGTATTTCCATCATAATTGGAGTGTCCTCATCAGTTTATGTTTATGAAGAAGTCAACATGCAACATGTCGATTTTAGTATATATGCAAATTTGTAATATTTAAAGATGAAGAGAAAACGAAACAAACTTCATCCATAATGCTACATGCAACAAATTTATGTATATTTTGGTAATTAATGCAATCTCATTGAATTTTAATTGATTTCATGTTAATTAAGGATAATCAATTTCTCTAAAATACAAAATGTTTCTGTCGAACGGCTTTTCGCATTTTGTTGCAATACGAAAAATTTACTATAGACTACAGATTGGTAAATGATGAGTGTGAGTGTCTGAAAAATGAATGTTGGTGAAGATGCGAGGACACGGAGAGTTTAGTTGTGTACCAGTGGTTGACGTTGCATAATTTTCAAGTAATTTGAAAACATTCAAGTTTAATTAAAACTTTCAGTTAATAAACAAAAAGCAAGACATTTTAAAATTTACTTAATCATTATTTCGAAAATCTCGTAGTTTTATAATTACATTGTTGTGAATTGAAAATCAGGATATTTTCAGTGAATAGCTATTTCGTTTTCTAGTGCTCATTCATATCCTGCATGTTATCGGGCTGATTTAAATTTAAATCATCAAATGGATACTGACACTGACAACACAGCTACAGTGCAGAAACTAGTGATGGATGACATCCACGAGAAATTGTCGCAAGTGTCGATATCAAATCCGGAGGGTTCCAATGTTGTTCCAGTAGTAGCGACACTAGCTGGTCCAGAGATTGACCAGCTATTAACTTCATGCCTTCATCCTCTTCGTTTGGAATACATGTCAAAACTTCAGCAGAAGCCCAATGGTGATGGCGAACCCCAGAACTGTGCAGGCTTCCAAATCAGTAAGAAGCTCAGTCAAAAGCTGTACGCCTTCATTTGGGGTCCCGATGTCTTCCAATCTCCGCGTCCATTACTGAAACGGATTTATAACGACATTGCTGCTAAGTTATCTGTGACTCCGGAACAATCAGATCTTGATGATATGCTCCAGTATCATCCAATGGAAGTGGTATCCTCCAAGTTCATTCAGCTTGTCTTGGCAATCGCAATGGTGGAGCCTGGATTGGCAGAAGAAGACCTGAAGTATTTGGAGAACCTTTTGAATGATGAACGTGTCAAGATTGAAAGTGTTTCATTGGATGCCTACGAACACTTGCTGAAAACGCTGAAGCATTTATATCTATTATTGACCGGAGGAGAATGCACCAAGCCTGTGCAAAATGATATTCTGGACGGTAATGTCAACGGTTTAACCGGTTCAACGAAGGGGCGTGCCAGCATCATCAGTGCATTAAGCTCCTTGTACATGAGAGCGTTTCGTGTCAAGCCAAAAGAGCGTTTTGACAGGATGAAAAGGGTATGTAAATATTGTCAACTTAACAATCTCCTATCTATTTAGTCAGTAATCCAACGATGAAGTTTTCAGTTTACTCTGTATTGTTTGATTTGAAAATTTGTGCACAGGCTTTGGAAGACCAACCGGGTAACATTGGATTGACTTTATATGCTGCAGAAATGCTAAGAATGAGACGTCGTGAGCAAGCTAACTTTAAGTCGAAAAGACCTGGATTTGAAGAATTGAGTTTGGTTGAGGAGACCCTGAAAATGGAGCGAAACAACCCTTTCGTCGTCCTCAATCTTGTTGACTGTATTGTGGATGCGTTGAGAGAGTCAAATGGACGTTATCAATGTGGCGAAATTATCCACCTGCATGATACAGCGCAGGCAATGAAATTTTTCCAGGATGAATGCAAGTACGTCATCAACTGATAACTGATCTATTTAAAACTAAGATGTTTTGTATTTATTCTTTGTATTTTTGAATTTCATAAAATTAAAATGTGTCTTTTTCAGCAAATTGTGCCAAGACTTTCCGAAGAATGTACAAATCCTAAGTATCGTGGCTGATTACTTTGCCAGATATGTACCCCTTCTGTATTTTGATAAAGCGTTATCTGAAAAACTGCTTCTGGATGCCTACCAGCTAAATCCAGAAAATGCAAGAACTACTCACAGGTTCGCGATTTTGAAGAGAATGAACTTTCGAAATATTCCGGAATCTTTGCAGTGGCTGGAAATGACACTGGAATTGGATCCTTCCCATTTTAACGCAAACATGGACTACTTCAAAACAATGTTAGGTAAACCTGATGTTTACAAGGATGTTGGAAAAAGAATGGAGGAGCGTTTGAGGAGTACCTATGCATCAACTTGGAGAATGTTCGAGAAAACCGAGTTCCAGTTTTACGTTGGGTTGGCCTACTTTGCAAGTGGTCATAAGGAGGAGACTTTGAGGAACTGGTTTGAAGTTATTAAGATTGACGAGTTGGACTTTAATTTAAGTGTAAGAAAAACACATTTAAGTATTTAATCTTATTTATCTATCTAATGAACTGAATGCATCATATCATTAATGTGTCGTATCCATTATTTCTCTGCTGAAGGCTGTGGACTCATGCTGTGGCTTTTACTGTTGGAATAGTAAATACATCAGTACCGACAAGATACGCGAATGGATTCACGAGGAAGTACAACAAACGAGGAAGGTCAGGTTGGCAGGAGGCGACTTTGATGCTGAAAAGCTGAAGAAAATTGAACGAATCTTTCACTTAATGCTGTGCATTGTTCCTCCAAAAAGGGAAGAGCCATTTCCTCCCTACACTGAGACTTTCAAGTATTCCTTAGAAGCCTAAATTATTGACATGCTCGTTTCATTAGATTGGTTACGTTAGCTGTGCAGTTTAAATGAAATTTGATGACTCTAAAATTATTATGATTTAATCTAAGGACCGAAGTTTACTAACTTGTGTGTAGACAAATACATACATATGTATCACTATGTAACATGCTTTACTTTTGCTATGAATAAATTTAATTGAGTTTCCCATTTTCCAAAGGTCGCTTCTTTGATTTAGTCCATTCATGCAATTTTTTTCACACTTAATAACCAAGGTCTTCAGAGACCTTGTAATATAACCAGTAATGATAAGGTTGTCATCCACCACACTTTCAAAATTGCTAATTGTAATCTAAAACATCTTGGAAATTTAAGTGGTAGCGATGAGTGGAAAGCAGGTCGTGGGCACGAGCACCCAAACAAGCACAAAAACTTCTACGGAAGCTGATGTAAATATATAATTTTGCTTTTGGTCTTCTCATTTTTAAAAATGCATATCAATCAAAAAAGCTATTTTGTTATGTGTAGGGAACAGTCGTAGAAGTTATTACCACAGTCATTACTGAAAAATATGCAGATGGTGGAACTGGAACTAGAACAGAAACTAAAACAATTAGAAAGCCTCCCCAGCCTGGTGCAGGGGGAGGTTCTGGAGGGACTGCCCAACTTCTCAATCCCAATCTAACCCCCGAAAGTTCAACTCATCCAAAGGTCTATATCTAAACTTTACAATGTATTTCTCATACATAACTCATAATTTATGAGTATACTTTATTCGTAGGCTCAAAATACCACAGACCCGCAATTTATCAAGGAATGCCTTGAGGTTCGTTCGTTCGTACATCAAATTTACGCAAACATGGTTCACTAGTTTCCCAATAGTTTTTAAGTTTCCAATTTTCATCATTTTACGTTTTTTAGGCGCACAACCGACTTAGAGCTAAACATGGTGCAGCCCCTCTTTCATTAAATGAAGATGTTAGTAGTGATCAATCAATCAACTATTTTATTTTTTGACCTGATCGACTATTTTATAAATTATATTTCAAAAGCAATTTTTACGCGTTTTCTAAATTAGCTCGGTAAACTAGCGCAAGCTTGGGCTAATGAATTGGCAAAGAGGGGGCAAATGTCACACAATGACACTGGATTTGGTAAAAACAAATTGCATTTTTTGAGTATATGCATTCATAGAGAATTTCAAATATATTGTCCAAATTTTTAAGGTGAGAACATCTACTGGAATACAGATCCTCCACCTCCAGCTAGACCCGCAGAAGCGTGGTACTCTGAAATTAAAGACTACAACTTTAAAAAGCTTGAAGGTCAAAAGGGCACAGGCCATTTCACTCAGTTAATTTGGAAAAAGTCAGCTTTAGTCGGTATAGCCATGACGCAAGGTCCTAAAGGATATTTTGTGGTAGCTAATTATCATCCACCCGGAAATATTGTAGGAAAATTTCCAGAGAATATTCAAAAGTAAAAGTGACCGGATAGCCTGGAAAAAGTATACAAATATAAATTTGATGACTATCTTGTAATTAGTCCCATTCAGCATCTATTTGGCTACTTCGAGTTAAATTCTAAAACCCTTGTCTGTTTACTGACCATGAAGTAATCATAGTATTTTCAAACCATGTCAAAAGCTAACTTACTTCCAAAATTAATTAAATTTCCACTCCAAATTTCCTAAAAACATTTCATGCAGTTAGTTTAGTTTTTAGTCGCATTTTTGCATTTCATGCACCACATTCAGCCATCAACAAGCTTATCCAACAAAGTAGACTGTGGAAGCACACCACACCACAAAGCCATTGAGTAGCTCATGCCCGCGAATCAGATTTTTGTTTTTATGTTGTGTGTACAAGAATTTGTGTTCATCAAAACAAACCAAAGTTTTTTTTTGTGGAATTACGAAATATCGTCCATATTTTTTACTTCACAATTAAATTTGCAATTAAGATTTTTTAAATTATATTATAGGGATTACCTAACTTTAAGACAATTAGATTGTGTTAGATCGAAACTTAAAAGTTTGGAAAGAGTGCTTTGTTTTTACACGTGTTCATGTTGACATTCCACCAGATAAACAACAAAAATGGTGATCAGCATCAGCAGTGAAAGGACAGCAGGTCACAGATGACATTACAAATTTGATTAGGAAGTGTAACTAATCATGAGGAAAATCCTTTACTTTTAACTTTGTCTGAATTTAGTGTGCTTTTAAAGAAATCCTTTAATAAAAGTAGATTTTTGTATAAAAAGTTAGGCAATTGAAAAGATAAGTTAAAATGTCGCTGTACGACGATATCGATACGGACAAAAAGTCCGAAAGTTTATCGGGATGGGCATCGGGTATCAAATTTTTGCAGAGCCATATGAAGTTGAAGAAAGCCACAATGACACAGGTTAGACGTAATTGTATAATTGCAATGCAAGATGTTATAGATGGTTTACTAGAGTATGAGAATTAGAATTATGTTTTTAATTTTTTGATATTTGCAATTTCAGCCCAAAAGAGACCTTTCCAGAAAACAGCCCGCGGGTTCCAGAATGGCACCAGTTGTGGACCTCAAAGCTAAAGCAGCGTCAAGTAATAATGACAGTGACGATCCTTCAGGAAGCGGTGGAGGAACGCTAACTTCGTCGATAATCCTTCCATATTCTCTAACAACAACTATAACAAAGACAGATAAGAAAGGAAAAACTCGCGTGATCTCATCCTACTTGTCGGTGGATCCAGAGTGGCAGTTTGACAACGAATATGATCCTGTGTATCCAAATGATTATGAAAAGGCTCTAAAAGAAATGAGGGAAAGGAGGGATAAGGAAGCAGAAGAAAATGAAACTAGGAGAAAACAAGAAGCGGAAGAAAAAGACGAAGAGGAAGACTTTCCCCCTCCAAGTTCAAGTAGAAAAGAAAGAGAGTCAAAGGGCGGAGTGGCCATTGCTCCGCCTCCTTCACTAACCCAGACCCAGTCTGTTGTAAGCGCGGAATATGGGGATGATATAGATAGAAGTAGTGGTAGTAGTAGCAAATCAGGGAATAATAAGGGCCTCGTACCCTCTTTGGGACTTGGGTCCGGTTCGGGTGTAAGTGCAGCGGCAAGAATAATGGCGAAATATGGCTATAAGGAAGGTCAAGGGTTAGGAAAGAAGGAACAAGGAATGTCGACAGCATTGCAGGTATGCCTGTAAAACTTGTAAATTTCAATCTTCCAAATATCTTCGTTTTTGAATTGAATTTTTTATAAAAATTGCATTTTTTATGCTTTGTAGGTTGAAAAGATAAGTCATAGAACTGGAAGAATAATCCACGAAAAAGACCTGCCCAAGGAAGGTGTTGTTTTGACGAACCCATTAGGATTTATGGGCTCATCCCTAGCATCTTCGTATATTGATGACGAAGACGAGATTAAAATTGAACAGCCTGATATGCCCTTGTCACTATCCCTGCAAGAGACGAAAGAGACTACGGCTGCAAGCAAACCAGTCGGCGAGAAAACTTCTACAGTAGTTTTGCTTACAAATATGGTTGGCCCAGGCGAGGTGGATGATGATCTAGAACCGGAAGTGAAAGAAGAATGCGAAAAATATGGAAGTGTTCTAACTGTAACTGTATTTCAAATGCCAGATGTTGATTCAGAGGATGCAATAAGAATTTTTGTAGAGTTTACAACGGTTGATGCTGCACGTAAAGGTAAATTTACCAAAGAGATTATTAATCACATGTGATTCAATGTTAATATGAAGCGTTGATATTTAATGTATCATTAAATTTCAGCTATAGCGGATTTAAACGGACGGTATTTTGGAGGGAGAATGGTTCGAGCACATTTTTACGATGCAGAAAAATTCAATAATTTAGAATTGACAATTTAACGATTTAAAAATTTAACTATTTATATTTATTTATTTCGTATAATTCCTTTTGGGAAACAAAAAGTTAATAAATCCTTTAAAATACATTGCTCATTTCCACTAAAACTTGTGTGCATGTGCATTTCACATATATAATTTTCACTCCACAATACATTGGATACCTTTATCATAAATGGTAGGGGAAACATCCTATGTAAATCGAATCACTATGGCTTAGACAATCATCAAATAATCCATAAATTTTTATATAATACATTTTTTATATTATGTATAAAAATTGTCTGTAAAATATATTGTTGCCTTTTAAAACAGTCCCCTAAATTAATTTTTAAATTAAAAAGTGATAGTTCGGGGTTCTGACTGTTTCCATTCCGGAGCCCTTAGTCGCTCACTCACAGTATGCGTTTCCCTGATGGGAGCTAATAACTCATTAACTCAGGCAGGCAGAACAACTACCTCTCAGTTCAAACCGACGTCTGATCCTTCTGTATCTGTTATCTCCTTTGATGATACAGTAATATCTGTAGATGAGTCTGACCCTGCATTTAATGAAGCCGTTGGTCTTGGGGATGCACCAGTGGAAGGGATTCTGACGGTTTGGGCGCCTATAGATTCCCAAAAATTGGTTTGTCAAAATCAAATTTGATAATAATTTCGGATGGAATGTTGTACTGTAATTTTCTTGATTGATTGATTGTATTGCATGTAGATCAACGCTGATATTGATCAAAGTACGTACAGTAGCGCTAGCGCTTTAGGCAAACTGGAGCCATCAATCAACCAAAAAAAGAAAAAGAAGGTTTATAAAAATGACAGCATTTATCTAATTGAAGAATCATCATCTCAATAAAAAACATTTGAATTTGAATTGTCTGCAGCATTTTTTTAAAAGATAGTTTTTAATTTTAAAAAATTCTGTAGAAGTGTTGTGGGTGCTGTAGAGGTAAAAGTGCAATGAAAGGTGGTGGCAGCTTTGATAGCTTTGGTACAGCGGAAGTGTTTCAGCTTCAGTCAGCCGAAGACTTGGTGGTAATGCCTACTGATGCTTATCCACTAGAGATGCTTTCTTCTCTAGAGATGACTCCATCCCAAGTTGTTACAGCCCCCAAACAAAAACGCAGGACCCAAGTACCCGAAAAACCAGACAAGCCAATGAGTTTGTGGGGACTAATCAAAAGTGCGATTGGCAAGGATTTAACGAAATTCCCTCTTCCGGTTAATTTTGGGGAGCCTTTATCTATGCTACAGCGGCTAACTGAAGATTACGAGTATAGTTCAATATTAGACAAAGCCAGTCAAATTACAGACTCGTTAGAACAACTAGCATCAGTTGCAGCTTTCACTGTATCCTCATATGCTACTTGCGCCATAAGAACTGCAAAACCTTTTAATCCGTTATTAGGGGAAACTTATGAGTGTGACAGGTAAGCAGCTTTAGTACATATATGAACTAGATATTATATTTCATTCATTTTTTAATATGTCACATTAATCTCTCTGATTTTTCCTATAGAACCAGCGATCTGGGATGGAGAGTTATAGCTGAACAGGTTTGCCATCATCCTCCCATCGCCTCATTGCACTGTGAATCTGTACATGGTTGGGTTCATTGGCAGCAGTTTACCATGAAATCGAATTTCCGAGGAACCTATCTGGAAGTGCACCCACTAGGCGTTGCGCATTTACGCTTCAAAACAAGTGGTAAAATTGCATATTTTTGTTGAAAACCCACAATAAACGCTGATATAGATAAAACCGCAGAATAATTCATTATTTTAATGCTACTATATTTTTTAGAGAATCATTACACATGGCGCAAAGTGAATACCATAATTCGGAATCTGTATGTGGGTAAAATGTACATAGAACAGGAAGGTGAAATGGATATAGTCAACCATACAACGGGTGAACGGTGCCATTTGAAGTATACATGTGGTGGAATGTTTTCCAGAGATCGAAGTGTAATTACCGAATGATAATGTACATCTTTCATGCTTAGAAGTAAATTTTTTATATAAAATGATTTGGATTTTTATTTCCATTATTAGGTGATAGGAAGAATTTATAATCGAAATGGGGAACCGAAATGGGAGATAAAAGGTTCATGGGACAGTGATTTATCAGCAACTAAATATGATAACGGTAAGCCTGCTGGCGATGAAAAAACGTTTTGGAAGGCAAATTCACTTCCGTAAGAAGAATATAGACATAATTTTTTCCCTGATTTCTAAATGTGTAATTTGCGTGAGGTTTAATGTTACTCATTTATAAACAGTGCAGATGCGGAAAAGCACTACAATTTTTCCACATTTGCGTGTCAATTGAATGAAATGGAAGATGGGGTTGCGCCAACTGATTGCAGACATCGTCCAGATCAACGCTACATGGAAAATGGGGATTGGGATGAGGCTAACCTTGAAAAATCACGCCTGGAAGACAAACAAAGGCAAACCAGAAAAGCAAGGCAGAAAGAAGCTGCAGCTGAGGATGATGCAGCCGCAAAAACTCATCCAAAATCCGTGAAGAGTAATACTACCACTGCACCGGCTAGTTTAGGTATGAATTTTTGAAAACGAAAACTATTTTGTCTAATTCAGTTATGCTGTTTGAAATGAATTTCGATAACATGTATTTTTGTTGTATTTTTAATTGTAGAAGACGGAATGGAACCTTTCTACACACCGTGTTGGTTTACGAGGCAGAAAGATGCTATAACGGGAAATTTTATTTACATGTATAACGGGGATTATTGGAATTGTAAAAAGACACAAGACTGGTCACGGTGTCCAAAAATATTTGATAAATAAAAAAAACTCAATTAAGATCCAGTCTATATAGGAATTTCTCTTTGTTTTACTTTTTGGAATTTGCTATGAATTATTTTTGTATCATGATTAGTCACGAATAAAAGTACTGATTTTATTGAGCGTAATGGCGAATTTTTTTGTAGTTCAATGGGTCAATTGGTGCATTATTATCAGTGAATAGTTCAGCGCAATATCATATAAAAATTTATGGACCTTCTTGTCACAGAACTGTACTGCATATTCATTCTTCTTACAAAATACAGATGCTAACTATTTGAAAACGGTATTGGCGAATTTCACATCTCCAAATTAGTCATAACAGTAAACATTGTGACAAAATTTGAAGAAATATAATTGGCTTGCAACAAACCTATCTTAGCGTTTGAACATTTTCCATTGTTTGAGTTGTATTTGTCACTATCCACTGGTTTCTTCGAAAGAATTTCCCAAAGAAGCAATGCGTGAAATGTCATGTGAAGCACGTTTTATGCAATATTATGTTTGTCTTGTCTTCTCTACAAACAACAAGTTGTAAAACGGCAGGGGAAGGAAGCCAAGACTATAGCCAAGTCTAAAAATAAAATACTTTAACCACTTATATTCATGGCAAGTGAACGTTTTTTTAGTTGGGCTATCCATTAATTTTATTGATGTAATTATTTGTTTAGTGCCATTTGTCAAAGCAATTTTCTTCTGAACACATTTGCATAACATAATTTGGTTGAAGATGTGAACAAAGTTTTGCTTGTTCTGTGTGATGTGACTAATGTTAGGTAACAGGTATCACACTTTTACCGTCTGTATTTAAAAACTTGGCTGTTTCCTCATCAAGGGATTTAGTTGCAATTAGTTAGTCAAATGAGTGGAAAAGCAACAATTGCATGTCTCTGTATCACCGTTTCTGTGATAAAGCTAGCTGTTGTTCTGTGAACAACCATCTTCTTTAAGGATCTCCAGTTTGGGGCAACTTGAAAATGTCGTATGTTAGCATGGTGTAGGTGACTAAATTACTATATTTTTTATGTAAAAGGTTATACGGGATTTACGAATGTTTTTATAAATAAGTAGCTCTATATTTTTTATAGTCACGTACCTGACCGTAAACTGAGTTATCTTAACTTTAACTTCGCTTGAACTTATCTATTTATAATTTAAACTATTTAAAGTTTATTTCTAGTCGGATCCACATGGTTTATTGAGCTTGGTGGCTTGGACGGAGAACAAATGCAGTATTTCAACTCTACTCCGACGTTTAAAGACGTGCAATCAAATACAACTGAATACTTGGGTTATTATGTGACAAGATTTAAAGTGGACATTCCCGAAAGTAAGCTAAATTATTTTCATACTGACACAAAATGTAAAATATATTATTTTATAATCTCTTTAATCTTTAATTCCAGGTCAGTATGCCCCTCCACTAGCAGCAGCGGCAGCTTTACTAGAAATACTATCCTCAATGGGTTTCAGCATTGTTTCGCATAATGATGAGTACAGGCCCAACAATAGCATGCTTTACTTAACCTGGATGCTTCAAAGAGAAAATTCTCCACCTCTTGAAATGTCAATGTCAGCCTTCGAAGAACAATTTCCATCAACTACTAGCACTGCACCAAAACAATAAAGCAATAAAATTAATCATTCATATCTGCAATCAACAAGTACTCCATTTCAAGGTCAACTATAATTGTTAAAATATTTTAATTGGACAAGACCAACTTTCATTTTACATTCTGATTGTCAGCTATCGCATAATAATTTAATACATCTTTTTTTGTGAGAATTTTGTGAAGTTCTAATGATACTACCTGTTCTGTTCACTAACCTTTAAAATTCCTACGTACTAATTAAGCATTAATATCAGCTTTTTGAGGTATAATGCTTTTATTTTTGTAAAGCTACTGTTGTGGCAAAATGATGGCTCGTTTTTTCTGCAAATAATACATTTTTACAAAGAGCTAAAATAATATATATTTTATGTACAAATTGGTTTCATATTTTATGTAACTTAAATAAACATGAGTATCAAATATAGTGCGCTGCACTGCACACAATTTCACATAGGAAAGCTTTTCGGACAAGCTTTTGCGGAAGTAACAAAAGCTTTAAAATTCCATGATCCGGAATGTGTATAAGGTACATACAGTAAAATAAAGGGTTACCATTACCGGCGGACTTTTTTTTGGCTATTTTCTGAATGAAACATTCATGTGTAGAAATTACTGTTCATGTTAAATGTACAAAGGTATATTATGCTGATAAGAATAGTAGCACATTTTTTGCTGATTGCACACTTGGTGTAGATTGTAGTTATTTTTAAGACAGGTTACTTTTGGACTAGAATTTTTTTGTATGGGAGCGAAGACCACATCATCATCGCATCGCACCATGTCAAAAACAGGTAGAAAATTGGAGTATGTTTTTTTTTGGTTTCCCCATTTTTTAATCCTGCTTTCTCCCAACCACCCACCAAGTCATCATTTCTCCTTTCCCTTTCACAAAAGTTATTCCTCTATTGACCATTTCAAACTTGGGCTTGAGTATTTCAGCTAGCTCTTCAGTCACCTGGATTTTATCCATTTCCCCACAAGAATCCATTCTTGAAGCGACATTGACCACATTGCCCCAAATGTCATACTGAGGCTTCCGTGCTCCAATTACACCTGCCACAACCCTTCCAATGTTTAAACCAACACGAAGTCTAAAATTGTTGAACGAATGTTCGTTGATTCTCTGCAGTTGACATTTTATCCGAAGAGCAAAGTCTGCCATTGCGATGGCATGGGCATAGTTTGTAAGATCCCTTGTCGATGGTGTAAGACCTAAATTTGGTAACACCAAAGTATTTTAGAGTAAAAATAAACTTGTTTTTGATCTCATAATTATCAAAAAGCGGCCAAAAAGTAAACTGTAAATATGTTAATTTTTTCCATAAATTTTCTATAAATATTTTATACCTGACGCGGCCATGTAAGTGGCTCCTGTTGTCTTGATTTTCTCAATCCACCTGAATTCCTCCTCCCCCAGAATCTCATCAAAGTCCGCAATGATTTCATTCAACAGTCTCAAGCACTCTACTCCTTGTTTATTAGGACCCATTTCCATATAGAATTCCCAAAAGTTAGGGATTGTTGCAAACATCACGCATACATTGTCACAAGACTCGGCGTATATTTCCTAAATGAATTAAATATTAAAGGGATGAGAAAACCAAATAGAGGCTAGATGGATGCTATAAATAGTATGAAAAATTTGTTACAAAAGGTAAATTTATGTATATCATGCATGATGCATTACATCATAAAATCAGCCAAGAGAAAATCATAGGCAAGCAAACAAGTAATAAGTTAAATATTCATGAGATCATGGGCAACCCTTTTGCTTTTTTTGCTTACATCTTTTTGACTTCCTGCTTTCTTCAAAAAGTAGTCACAAACGTGGGCTGGTAAAATATTCGCGAGAAGTTTCCGATTATGTGCTTGTAAGCGATCCATTTCTTCCTTTTCCTCTGGGGAAACATGAAATTCGCATTAGAATGTCAAATGCACACAAAAATATCATCGTAATAAGAAAAATACTTGGGGCTTCAAAGCACGATAGAGAGGTACAAAAGTTAACAAACAAGTGACGAGGGAAAGCGTAAGGATAATAACACGGTGATCATTGGGATATATGCAAAAATTCTAGAGTTGTAGGGACACACATTCATTTCATATGCAACGAAAAAGGTAAAAGGAACTCGTAAACAAGCTGTCATTCAGATTTCACAGAGAGCAGAGCAGAGGAGAAAGCGAATATAATAAGTGGAAATCATCATAAGAATCCTTTTTTATACATATATTTCCTACAAAGCTTTACACCTCTATCGTCTCGTCTCACCTGTTGCCTGTACTTTCCACAAAAAATCCAATCTCACCGAGCACTCAGTCTGCCTGGAGTGAACTATGAGGGTAAAGTAGAACAAGAGCAGATCCAAAGGAAGTCTACACTTGGATGGGTAGTTAATATGGGAGCGATTCTCAAAAAATAAAATCATTCGTAGCTCATCCGAAATAGACATCAGTTCAAAGTCGAAAGTGACGAGAAACACAACAATTAGCAATCCATTGAGGATAATTTTCACTCCACAGTTTGTAGCAAGAGGTGTAAAGAGAACTTGCTGATGAGAGGTTAAGATAAGCGTAACATGTGTAAAGAGAAGCTAGAAATATTCAAAAGAGAGAAATTATTTGGTTTTTTGTCATCACATGTCATCTCATCAAAAAAAATTTATCTTTATTTAGATTTTCAGATAAAATCTTTTTTACTCACGTCAGGTAGCAAAATGAGCAATTGTGTGATGTAACTATTGTGGTAGGTGCATAATGGGGATGTAGAACCTATAAAATCATTACTTGTGTTGTTTGCTGTTGAAGTGGTGGTGTTTGTGGTAAAGCTAATAGGACTGGTGCAAAATAAGCTGCCATTCCGAAGCTGAACCGGTTTCGGATATATTTCCTGTAACAAAAAAATGCATGCATAAAATATACATTTATCCTTGCCATTTCGTTTTCGGAGTCCCTCTGACTAAATACATGGAAAAGTAATTTGATCTAGTATAAATATCATAAAACTTTTATGGCCCTCAGAATAGCCATGTGTTCTATTCATATTCATTTCAGACATTATTAACATCATTTTGTATACTTTTTTTATCTTGCAACTTGGGCCATTTAATGGATATATTCATGTTATTTTGTTGTATTTTTTCATAAAGTACATACCGACTGTATCATAAAAGTTCCTATGTACAATTGTGTTGCAAAAATGTAAATCAATCCAATCACATGAATCACTTGAACTGTCACATAATTGGTGAGTAAGCGTTTGTATAATGGCTTGGTTTCCCCATCAGCCTAAAAAAAGAAGAAAAACATGCACAACATTTTCTTCTTCTGAAAATCTCTTGTTCGACATATTTTTTCATGCATGGTTAAAAAAAGATGAGTATTTTCTTCTTCTTTGCATAAGCAAACTTTTTGCATCAATTTGTAAACTGTCTTACATGACGATCACATTCCGTCTTGTATGCTCTGTCTAGCAAAACTAATCCAAGACCTGTGAGTAAATGGGTAAAAAATGCTGCTGCAAATAACCCCATTTTTACACCACTGCCAATGCCACCAGCGTCGTGGGCTGTGCTGTGCATGTCTCCTTCTTGTTCACTTGTTGTCGGAGGAGTGGTAAGTTGGTGTACAATAATCCAAACAAAAGTGAAGATAATATCTAAGAAGATTACTAGTCCGTATGAGACCAAAGAAAAATTTGAATTTTCTCCGGATAAACTATCTGTAAACTTTTTTTTTGTAAAAAACAAATAAACAAGATTATACACTTTGTACCCTTTACATAAGTTATTTTCCATTAGTTTTCCATTATCATAATAATTGGAAAGTACATAAAAAATTATCATATATGTAAATATGTATATGTACCTTTCTCTCAAGTTCTCTATCTCTAAACTTTAACGTAATTGGATGAATATTTTCGTTTTTCAAGCGTTCAATGTTTCTCGCATCAATAGCTCGTGATAGATACTCATTCACTTCAGTCACTATTTGCGGATTTTCTTCGGAGGGAATTAAGTATCTCTGAGTACTTGTTGTCCCAACATCATCATGATGCATCATACTATCCTGTTGATGTGTTGTGGAGGGTGAGCGAGTCATCACAGAGTCGGTCATGGATTGAACTATAAGTGGTCTGATATTGGAAAAGTCATGTACAAAATGGGCACAAGTACAGGATCAAGTCAAGAGAAAAAATAATAAAACTGTCGTTATCATCATGATCATCAACATAACATGTAATAAAAATACTTTTTTTCCCTCTTCTAGATAATATTTTTGCTTGATTCAATATAAGTCGAATATATGTGGTTGTGTGGTACATACTTGTGATGTCCCATCAGTCTCAATTCCTTTGCTACAGTGTTGTAGCTTGTTTGCTTCTGCTTCGTTGAGTTTCCACTCTTGTTGCTATTTTTGTTCGCTTGCCGAGCAATGGTCGCTTTTGCTTTAACGATAAACCAAGTCTCTATGTTGTGGTCACGGAGAAAGGAATCTCTCTCCATTCCATTCGCTTTCTCCACTTCATAGTCGGACTTGAGGAAAGAAAGTGTCTCACTGGTTATGTGTATTCGTCTACATTTACCCCCGAGAAAGCAAGAAAAACATAGAACATCATAAAAAAGTCAATAGTCAACGTAGCTTTGTAGTTTACAGAAAAGCTTTTCAATATTAATTCCTTATTTTTATTATACATCTTCTGTAGCATTTTATCACTCAGAATTAGCTAAAATATATATCTGAGTGTAAGATATTATGATAAAAGTAAGATTAACCTACAATAACTTGTTATTTTTCTATCTTACCCGGGCAAACCTCCACTTTCCATGTGATTAGCTAAAGTTACATCATTGGACCAACTGCAAATATTTATACAAAAAACGGGATATTTATGAACTGCACACATCATAATTTTCTTAAGAGACTTTTCTTTCATTTGAGAAAAGAGGAAAGGGGGAGAGGAGGAAACTTGTAGGATGAATAGAACTTTTCTTCTCGGGAAAAAGTAAAAATATTTTATTCCAGAATAACTAATATGTTTTTGTGTATGTGCATTGAGCACTATGACCCATTTCATTAAAATGCAAATGCACAAGTACACCAACTGCAACTTACACATCAAACTGCCATTTAGTCAGGCCTAAAACTCCGCACAGGACTCTCCCAGAGTGGATTCCAACTCTCATGTTGACATCTACTTGGGTCATATCCCGCACAAGGCTGCATTCAGTTTTTCGTACATATAATTTGTTGTTGATTTCACACAAAAAAGAAGATAAAGGACAAGTAGTATTAAAGTATAAGATAAGATGTGTGCACATTTTGCCTCTGGTACTTGTGTATAATAATAACAAGCAAATAAAACGTTTTTCTTAGAAGAACCGTAAATAATAGGAACTTTCCCATATTTATTTATTTACTTCTTCTCTGACGATGAGTGTATAAATAAACATAAACATAATAGGTTTGTAAGCAAAAGATATATATTTTCTATGAGCATCCGCACTCCGCACCGCATCCGTGACGCAGAAACAACCTTGCGGAAAAATTATTGGAACATAACGCATTACTTACCAGACAACCACCACTTATATAATTCGTTTGCATTTTATTTGCTTTGATGATGAATTGAAACATTGAACAAGGCCATCATAAAAAAACTACTAGCAACTTACTTGACTTGTCTATCTACTATATCAACTCTTTTTCCTTTTCATTCTGAAGTAGTATCTATTAAAAGGAAAAGTTTTCCCATACTTTGGAGAAAGTTTCCACTTTTCTACTTCACTCCATCTAGTATCTCCCCATTAATTTATATACTATGCAATGTTCTTTTATTAGGTGGTAGTTTTCTGTGGTCTGGTCTAGTTGTCATTAAATTACACCCACATTCAGCATTAGTGGCAAACACACCAAAAAAGGAAGTCATTGATCAGCAAATGTAACTCAAGCAAGCGTAATAAAAGGTATCCGAAAAATATATTGGAAAGGAAAACTTCTTGTGCAACCAAAGACAAACAATTAGGCCAACACACCAAACTACATTTTATCCCATACCACCCCAAATTAGAAGCTCAAATAAGTCAAGTAATAATAAAGTACACAAAACACCACACCAAATCAGTTACATTTATATTTGCAATGCAATGAAATGAAAATCAGTGGAGCGACTAATTAGTGGGTTGTAATTACTCAAGGATTAGATTTTCCCTATTGCTCAAGAATATATATCAAAGAGAAAGCTTACCTCCTAACTATACAAAACTATGATTAATTCTCGTGGTTAAATTATATTTCATACTGACAAGTAACATGATATGTGGAGTATTAAGTGTTTAAAAAGTTTTATTTTACTTTTTACCTTATTGCCTCTATCATATCAATTCCCATCTCCACACAACAATGCGCATGATCTGAGCGAGGTTCGGGGAGTCCGCTGACACAATAGTAGCAATCCCCTGTAAACAAATTAGTGCAATTAGAAAAACAGATTAATTCCGCTCTCGTTTCTTATAACTTTCCATTTGGTATATACGAAGAACTCTAGCCCAAAGCTGTCATGTCATAAAATATCACTTAAACGATATATTTTCTATTACATTTGATTATTAGTAATTTGAGTAAATTGTTCCCTTCTTACCCAATAATTTGATTCGTAAACAATTTTGCTCCAGAGCTAACCTATCAAACCTGTTTTTGGATACAGAGAAAAAACCAGAACAAAATGCAGTGTATTAAATTACAATTTATTACTTCATCATTTTCCGTGTACCATTCCATCATTATACCTGAAGGATGATTTTGAGAGAGAGATGTCTCAATTAAAATACTATGAATTTTACTCTGATAATAGGACTGAGAGAGCTTCTGCCTGTATTGTATACCATATCATACTACAAAACAAAATTATTCATGCGAAAAATGTTTGATGTTTGCCAGAGCACACAGTCAAGATTATCTTTTGATTTTTGACAAATGATCTTTTCTAAAAGCTCACTCATCTCATTCCTATTCTTCCCCGAAATCATTTCATCTCTATTATCATCATCATTTTATTACATAGTTCATTAAAAAGCTTAAAATTGTAAATGTGCATATATATTACATACCTTGCAAACAACTCATTCAGTAATCTGACCAGTTCCTCAGCAGTGCACTGATCCGACAGTCTAGTAAAGCCACAAATGTCAGCGAAAAGAATGGAGACGTTTTCATGAATTTGAATGTAAATTTTGTGAAACATCCCATCTCGTGAGTAGTTGCCTGCTATGTCAGCTTTCATCTCAACGGCGACATGTCGTGGGAGGACAGAGAGAAGAAGGCGCTCCTAATTCAAAAGGTTTTAATATAAATTTGGTGGAAGTATTTTTTAAGAAAAAAAACATTAGCGTTCAATAGCAAAGCACGACTTAGCTATAAAAAGCTCAGTGTTCTTTTCTGTCAGAATAGTTTTTATTACACAGTTTCTTTTTTGCATGTTCCCATTTTACATGCATTCATGCCCAGTCAGTCAGCTCCTTTACGATAAGGAGTACAAACGAAATCTCATTAAGTTTAAACAAAAACTTAAAATTTTGTCTTATAAGGAGTGTGTATTGTCATAATAAATTAAATTCCGGTTCTTATCATCGGTGATATATCAAAACATCAGACATGCAAGAAAAGTTTCTCATAAAAGGCACATTTTATTTTGAAAACATGTGCACACTTTTAAAACAATAACGGAACCCAACAGCCCAGCCCACGTACGAAGTCACGCCTAGTTTAAATTGTACATAATGTTAAAACAAAAGAAAAACTACGAAGAGATTTATTTATCAATCTTCAATATTTTAATGAGGTCGTGATTCCTTTGAAGTATTTCAAATAAATACTTTAGACCAAAAATCATGTTATACTAATAATGATACAATAGGTGGCTCATCAACTCAACATAATTCATCCACATCATCATCAAGTCAAAAGGGGATGAAATCAATTTACCATACTAGGCAAAGAAACACAATGTTTGATAAAAAAATAGTATTACATGTTTTCCATTTGTTTGTCATGATTTTGTCAGCGTAGTCCTTCCAATTTTGCGATGTGTATTTAATTTACATGTAGACTGAGAATTGAATGTGGATGCAAATGAGCATGACGTTTGTTAAAAGCAAATAAAAACAATCCAGATCAAAGATACGACGGAAGGCGAAACGGAAGAGTATTTTATTTGTTTTGAAGTTTGCCAGAGTGCATAATTTGATGAATAATGTATATAGCACAAATAAAATACTTAGTTGTAAAACTATAAAGTATAAATATAACATTATATGGCCTATAAAAAGTTCTTGAAGTCGAATGGACCCATACGACATGACAAAAGACATAATATATTTATGCATAAAGTGGATGTGTTGTTTGACAACTGAAATCATATTCCAAAGTGATCCATGTTACATAACTAAAAAATAATCCATGCAGGGAATATTTTGTGGTTTAACGATTGATGCCACCGCAAATGAAACGATTTATCTTTACAAAATCCTATTTATTTTTAAGTCTATCGTGCTGGATGTATGCCCATCACTTAAAACTTGACTAAGCCATCAGTCATGTCATCGTGCGAAGTTTTGGAAGTACGTTTCAGTTCCATTATTAATTGGGTCACTTGTGTACATTTCCAAAATGAAATAAATTGTGTCAGTGAATTTTTTCTCGGTAATTTTCCATTTCTTTTTTTTGCATTCACCAACAATGTCTCGTAAATCTTTAAACATTTCTTTTAATTTACATAAAATGTAGTTACATATACTGTTATTCTATTTTTTGTAGGAAACTAAAACAAAGCAGTAAACTTGTTGCGCATATGAAGTAAACAATCTGATACCTGTAAAAGTATACCTTTCTTAAGAAACAAAATAAAAGCCTTATTGTTCCTATTTTCTCTTTTCTTTTTTATTTTAATTCGTCGTAGATGTTATTTTGTTTTCTTGACAAATCCTCTTACAAAAATAAAATGTTCTAAATATAAGAAATGATGGACTATATAACATGTATTTTTTAAACATGCGCAGTTTTGAAATTAACAAACGAGCTCATTAAAATGTAGAAAACAACAAGATAATAGAGCATTTAGTGAAATGGTAACTTATAATAATTCTTGTGTTAAAAAATATATTCAAACAAAGCAACGTGACAAATCAAGGTAGTTTATTAAGACATTACATTAAAATAAACTTTCTTTTCTTTCTTTTCTTGCCTTTTAGCTATTTGCCCATCAACAAACTTTTGCTCTTTTCACGTAACACACTCCATTATATTTTTAAACAGAAAATACCTATAAATATCAGCGTATACATTGCACGGAACAAAAAAAGTGTTGATTATATTGCACATTGCATTAATACTTTCCCAACTAAAATACCGACTTGATGATAATGATGGTGATGAAACCTGAAACAATTTATTGATTTACAAAGCCTCATCATCATTGCCTCTCACAAACAAACCCAAGCAGAAAATCATCCATGCATACATGCCATTATGGCTTATGACGATGATTCCTCCTTTCTTTCTTCAATACTCATTCTATCCCTTTTTACTTTCATTCCATTCGCCACCACACCACCCGTGTAAAAGAATCGACTAAGGCATTAAGCATGGTTTTACATCTGTCTATCTCACACAATTGATTCTCTACTCCACAACAACTTGTATTACAAAAAAACAAACTATATTTAATGGAAATTTTGAGCATCCTTCTTCCTCCTTTTTTTCTACCTATTATTCTGTACATCTGCCTATTTTACCTGCCTGTTTTGTTCCTTGTCAGCTTTTTATATCCTTTTTACTTTCCTCCCCTTTCACTTGTGTGTTTTTTCTTGTAGAAAATTTTCAATTCTATTTTTACTTTCTCTTTTTTTCTTTTATAACTATTTTCTCTCTTTTATTTAATGCCTCTTTGTTAACTGTCTATTGTCAGTGTTCTCAATTTGGATTCATACAAAAATAATCTGTGCAAAGCCATCCAAAGCAAGGTACCTATTGGGAATGTCGAAAGAAAAAATCTATTCCATTGTCCTGTAATCGTTATACCTGGTTGTTCTACAAAAAAGAGAAAAATTTATTTCGTTACAAATGTTGCATTACAAATAGCCTACATACATACGTCACTGTCTTCAGCTTGAACTGAACAAATTTGAAAGTCGGTTAAGCAACTTTACTATACGTTTTCTTTACCAAAATAGAAATTCTGGTTTGTCGATGCTTCTAGAAAACTGTTACATACGTCAACAACACAGTTTTGCTGTTACATCCATCAAAGGATTTATTAACGATTCCCTCGAATATCTTCACGATAACAAATCCGAAAAAAGGTGTGCAATTTATCTAAATTCAGCTTCGCCTTTGCCTCTTCTCTCTGCAATCCCAATCAGATCAAGATGAAATTTTTTTCACCCAATTGGATTCTGGTGACAGGAAATACGTAACATATGTATATTTTTAAAAAAAACCTGCAGCTGCACATCTCTGTAAACATGTTCGTATATCATTTTCTCACATTCTGTTCGAAAATTCCAATTTGAATAATAGCTCACCATTCTCTCTACCTCATTTATCTGCACATCTCATCCTCCTCTTATCTCCCAGGAAATATTAGACAGAGTTACAAATTGCAAACATGATATTATTATTACTTCATCATGTGTTATGTATTCTACATACGTTATGTCATGAAGGCCTCCTGTTGTCTGTTGTAAGTACACACTTCACCTATTATTATGATCATTATCCCTGCTTTTCTGCACGTCTACAAAACTATCCTCTCTGGTTTGCGTGGCTCTTGCAAAAGCAGCTGCAGGAAGAAACAGGTAACTGGAGCACACGGGAAAAAAACAGCAGCCTTTATTCAATCCGACTCAGCTCAGCCTCCTGAGTTTTGAGTAAAGTCATATTGAATGTCTCATTTCTTCTATAATCTCTCTATTTGTTACGCTCTGCACACATTCCACCAAAGAGAAAGAGAGAGAAAGTAATTCTAGGGTAAGATGTGGTGTTCTATATGCGCCGTGCGGCAGTATGTTTCTCTGTGACAAAGAGAATATGTGACACTTGGATAACAAAAGAGGAAAACGAACAAAACAAAATAAATAGAGTAAGATTTGGAGCATCACAACAACAGTATCAGACAATACATCTCATCCATGTGGAGAAAATGAGAGCGAGAAAATACATAAGTTAACTTAGCATGTGTGCATGTGGTAGCATGAACAATGAACAATGGGACAAAGTAGGTATCACGGAAAACCAGGAAGTTGAGGAGTTATTAGTCTGAAGAGTTTTGCAGATGAGTACTCAGAAAAGTGGGGAAAATTGTAGGCATTTGGTTAAAGTCGAAGCATGAGGAAAAGGGAAAGCAACATGATCGCAATAATAATGGCTGTAAAATATCTATATTTTTCTAACTCAATGATATCATTTCCCAGTCGAGTCCTATTATATGCTGGATGAAATATCTTAGGAAATATCTTTTTGTAAATAAGTTACGAATGAAGGGATACATACAGTTTAACAGCAAACAGGTTCCTAAGAAGATTTCTCCCAGTAAAATATTATATTCACTGCAATGGCAAAAGGTAATTGAAAAACTGTGCGACATGATGTTATCGACATTGCTTCGCACTTTTACAGAATTAATTCTAGATTGTCTAACTAGCGACTAACTAGCTTTGGCAACTTGACCCATCTTCATGATACTTGGATTAAAATAGTCGGAAATAAAAATGTTGTTGTCAGTAAAGAAATAAATGTTACACTTTTTCTCTTATCTTATTCACAAAAAGTTTTTGATTAAATCTATAAAGAACAAATGTAACAATTTCTTGCAAAAAGATATCCCTCTCGTTATTGTGGGAAAAGTATCATATCTTCTCAAAAGAAACCCACTTTTCTTTGTATTTCCTTTTAACATGCGAAGGTTGAAGGGATTCAATTCAAGTGTTACGGAATAGCAGAAAATATGAAAGTTCTTCGAAATTCAAACTACAAATATAGTAGTAGTTCGAGACTGCTTTATAGTCAACACGCCTTCGCGTTTCCACCGTTAAACAAACAACATAACTGTGAAAGGGACCAGGGGCATGCATTTAAAAAGAAAGAGAACTCACGATCAGTCCGAGATCTCAAGAGCATACCCTTTTGTTGGTCATTTTTCTGTGGAATTTTTGTATATACCAGATAACAGACCAATATTATATTTTCACCAGGCATGGATGTATGTTTCGGGTAACAAGCGTGCAAAGATATTTTTAGCACACTTTAACCAAAAAGTATAAAAACATTTTAAAATGTTGTACTCCTACCTGTTGTTGATTCTCTCTTTGCATTGCCAACCTCGCTTTGACGCAGCTCTTTGTCTCAAGAAATGCCTTTCTCTGTGACCTCTCACTTGGATAAAGGATACAAATCCCTGTGATGTTTTGAAAGATTATCATCACCACTTGAATCAACACTAATATCAGTGTGGTGTACAGGTTCCATTGTCGTTGCTGCTCTTGGTGATCATGAGATTGGTTGATATTGTGCTGATGATGACGGGAAGTGGTATCCCGCTGATCTCCAAAGGTAAATGATGAGTCTTGGTCGGTTAATTTCTGATTGTGTGTTTTGAGTGGATCCTCACTATCTATTAGTAAATTGCCTTCTCCTGACATTATTGGGTTCATCTCATCATCATAGTTTTGGATGGAATCCGAGTTGTCGTAATAATCTTCATCAGTGAAACTGCTGCTGCTACTGGGCGTGGTAGTGATATTCTAGATAAAAATGGGATCAACAAATTTTTCCAGTTTAAAATACATTTTCATTTGGTCTGACCTGACTTGGCCAATACAATTATATTGGTCTAATTACAACATTTATACAATTGAGAATGACAAAGTACACAATACTAGATATCAAATTTTCACCAAAATCATTATGTGACAAACAACACCAACTAAAAGTCCATTTATACTCAAAATCGCCAGTAAATAAGTTCACATTGCAAAAGAAAGTAAACATTTTCCATTTTGTTAGGAAGGTCAAATAATAAGCTTCTGTATCTCAGCAGGAGGAATTACACGTTCATTTCGGTTCATTTGAACACATAAATACTCTACATGAAAGAATGGAATTTTCCACCTTTCCCCTTGCTCACTTTATCGTGCAAGAGATTTTCCTTTGAGAAAATCAAGGACGTTTGGCATGATTCAAATGGCATACGTAAAGTACGTTGTCGAGATCAAGACAGTAATTTCCATTTTGTCTCAAAAGTCGCAATATCACAAAGGATTTACCTTTTCTGTTTGATCAATCGACATTTCCCATTGACACAAAGTGAAATAATACTTAAAATATAATAATGTATGCATTGAAAATTCAAGCTGATTCTGGCTTGGCTGACCTCGTAAGAAAATTAGTAAAATTTCACATTGAGAATTTCCGAATCCATAGATGTTCTCTATTGAAGTATTACAATCAAATCTCAGACTACACCATGCACCACCACTGTCACTGAGACATACAAAGGAAAATGTGAATTTGTAATGAATGAGAATTTATGTGAAAATATGTTCTCATATTTTGATTTTGTCAAGTGTAAAGATATTCAAATTTCAGATCACGTGTTCAGTCATACGTGTGTAAATATTGTTCTTCGCAGAAAACTGGTAACAATATAATATATATACATCAAGTCATCATTTTGTCATAGTCATATCATAATCCATAATAATGCAGGCGGATTATAGAAGAAAGTGAGTGGGTGAAAGATGCACGTCAACAATTTTCATGTGTAAAAATGATTAATTTTATTTCCCCCGTTTCCATCATCTCTTACGACATACCAATCAGTTGGACGTGTGGTGTGCATCTTTTTGAGTAATGGATAAAGATTCAAAATACAAATAATTTCAAAAGGGTCAAAAACACAAGAAGGTCATATTATTTTTTGAAGTTTATGAAGTTGAAAATCATGTGAAAGCCCAAGCAGTTTAATATATTAGACAGAATGCCTGTAGAATATCTTGTTTATTTGCATAGTTCACACTAATCTTCAATTTCTTTTCTTTCATGTAGTCTGGTTCAATTTTTTAAAGTAATTCTTTTTGAGCTTTGCTCATTTTTTTGTGTATTTCATACATACTTTCTTGGCTCAGTTGACAGGTAAAATTGATTGAAAAATAATAAACAATTTAGCTTCATCTTACATAAAGAAAATGCGTCACTATACATGAAATAGATTATGTTTTGATGTTGTATTGTGAGACGTCCTCTTCCTCTCCTTACTGAACTTTTCCTTGAATATCATTTTCATTAATATGCTTAAGAACAGAATTCCCAATATCTCAATATATGAATGTATTGCTTCTCTGACCTGGCTTGTGTATTTCGTGCATGGATATCTGTCCTTCTGTTTATTTTAGCCATTCTCAGAAGAAGAAAATTCTCCTTCGTGATCTTTTCTTGAGATGTTTCTTGTTACATTCCTCGTATAATATATTATTTGACAGACTTCCGTTAGATGAAAGTAAGTTCGAGTTCATAGTTCCCTTTATTTTCATCATCATCATAAAAAAACAGGTACTAAGAAGGAAATCTTATGATCTCAAATTTTTTCTCATCCGATAATAAAAAATGAACAATGCACCAAGCCCAGTCTTTTATACTTTGTTGCGTTATTACTTTTTTTGGATATTGAAATATATTTTACACACGAACAAACTAATATACATCACATCAATAAGGCATGCATGTATCTAATTTATATAAAAGATTGGAATCTCTCTGTCAGACGATGTTAGATAAAGGGGTAAACTGAAAGAGCATCACTTTTATAATAGCTTCATGTTCTAGCTGTCATCACCGCTGTTAGAGAAAGTGGAAAAGAGTAAGAGTCATGCTAACAAAGTTTTCCTGATGAAAAAAATATTCTTGCAATATATTCATATCCTAAAATAATCTCATATGTATTTACGTAGCGTAGCTGACTGGCATTTTGAAATTTATAAAATTGAAAAGCTAAGGAGTAGATCCGACCAACTTGAAAATCAAATTAAGTATATGTATTTTTTTTTACAATAACTATGTTTTTGTAACATACAAGCAAACCACTGGGTTTTGTATGTTGCGGTGTCAATGTCTTTGTTCATGTTCATAATATTGGAAAAGAATGGAAATGGCAGATGGACTAGATGGAATAGAGTGAGAACCTGAATTGAAGCTATAATGTGATCGCTGTTATTATAAACATTGTGAGTAGACTCGACAAAAGTAAGGTTTGTATTTTTTGGAGAGCTGCTCTTATCCTGCCATGTCCTGCCTACCAGCAATACATTTTCCAGGTATACTTTCACTTGGTTGAACAAAGAAGTTGGTTGAATTTGAAGCTCTGTGTATATTCCAAAAGAATGGCTGACTGCTGTGTATTGTGTATGGCTTGTAGAAAATTTTGTTTGCATTCATTACTAGACCGTGGCGTCGTCGTCGCCGCTGCGTCGTACCTGATGTTGTCTTTTATTCATTAAGCGCACACAAACAACAAAACCATGAGATGTTTTACTAATGAATCTAGAATCTCAAATATCCTAAGCATGCATCAAAGAATACCTAACAGTCTAACATAATGTTATGGTTTTGCAAAACACAAATACACAACTTAGTTGTCTTTTTTGCACTGACTGATTGTGAGTGAGTGCAGAGGTAGTTTGTATAGTAGCATGAATAATTTTGTGTGTGGTTGAGGTGAATACAAAACACCTGAGTAAAATATACAACTTTTCTAAAAAAAATTAATAATATAATGAATAGGCAAGCTATACTACAATGTTTGAAACCTTGATACTATTTGATACAATGTACGAGGTTTGCACTAGAAATGAATTACTTTTTTAAATATACCCCGAATAGTTTTTTTTACTTAACTTTCAACTTTGTCCTTTATGTGCATTTAACAATTTAAAGGGTATTTTTTGCTAATAGAAAATATGAACATCAAAGCATGCGAAATGGGCCCAGGAACACATGAACACCTTCAAAATCATCAGCCAAATTGAAACGAGTAGTCCAACTGCACGGTTTCTAATTTCACTTTTCCATTTTCCCAAATTGGAATATGAAATGGTGAGTGAAAAGTGAAAGCAGAAAGAGAAAATTGAATAGGTATTTTGGCGAAAAAAGTTCCATGTTTCGACCAAAATGCATATAAACTTGTAGTTTTTTGGGTAGTAAACATCACACAGAGAACATTTATGTCAGAGCGACAAACCAAAACCATCGTGCAGACCCACGCATACAAGATACAATACTATTTTGTGTAAATAAAGCATGCCAAGATAGATAAACATAATAATAATACGTAAGTAAATACAATAAACCAACGTCATCATCAGTGTACCCCATCATCATTTAGTTTGTTAATTTTGTCGGACGTTTTGTGTATTGTGCCATTCTTGCGTGCCTGTGGAGTAAGGAGTGGAGAGGGAAAAAGAGTATTATAAATAGAAGAAGATTTTGTTTTCCTGAGTAAAATTTTTAAAATGAAAATTATAAACAGTGGTAGTACATACGCAAACACTAAAGCTATGGCTGAAGTTTTCTACTCCTTTTGTAGTTAACATAAAATGAGTATACTATGAAATGAAATAGATATATATGTACAACAAAAGAAATGAGAGCCGATCAGGTTTTCGGTTTTCTTTTGACATTTAATCCGATTTTGAATGTTTGTTTAGTTGCATGGTCCATGCCATGGGAAAAGAGTTGAGTGTGAGAAATAGCCTCGTGTCTCATCTGCTGCATGATTTTGAAAGGATGTTTTATATATTTGTACAATAGAGAGTTGTTCGACGACATGGTTTTTGGACAGGTATGGAAAAGACAGGAATTGTTTAAATTGGTATGAGATTTTCGTAACCATTATATTTACACAACTCTGTTTAAAAGGTAGTTTTTGAGTAGGATTGTAGATAAAGAAGAGAAAGTAGGTGGGCCGTGGTTCAAAACATGTATAGTTTAACTTTATGCTATTCTACCTGTCAAGTTTGTCTTTTTGTTGAACACAATAAACCCTTTTTCATGCTGGTAAATAGCACATAATCTCTGCAAAAGTGCAAAGGTTTTTTTGAGGGTATAAGATCTAAATGTATACAATCCAAAATCACAAATTTTCAGCTTATACCATAAAATGTAAATGTCACTGTAACAATAACATTGAAACACCTACTATTCTTTATAATACCAAGAAGCTTTCAAAAAAGCATTTCCGGGAAAATGTGGCAATGACATTAAATTATATTATAAATTGCCTTTATGTACTTTGTCAAGCTGAAAACCCGAATAAGGAAGTAAAAAACTAGTATATGTATTTTTTCTCACCTGTCCAAACGGAAACAAAGTCAATTGAAAATCCTGACTGATGTTGAAGAAAAGGGTTAGTGCTAAATTGAGTCCAAAAAGAAGTGACCCAATAGTAATTGCTTGAGGAACCTATAAAAAAAGTTGAACACATATATAAGCATTAATATTTCTATTTTATGTGAAGGAAACTGTCAGTGTATTTCCAATTTATGATGCAATAATATTCTACATTTTGTTAACTTTAGTGGTTTGCTTAAGCGTTCGCCTCTGCCTGCCTCGGTTGTGTATTCTTGAATACATAAACGCTTTTCAATTGAAAAGGTTAAAAAGTGAACAACGGCAAACGGTAGAATGACAAGAAAGGGAAAAAGAAAGTCGTAAAGGTAAAAACCACAGATTGACATTGGAAGCAAACCAGTCTATATAGTAAAAAACTCAACTTTCTCCTTTCTTTATTTGACTTATTTTTTCAACAACAAAGGCTATATAGCATTAAAACATACAAACATAACTAACAATCGGTGTAGTAAACAGAAAGAGAAAATTGACTCAGCATCTGAACAACAAAGCAAAACAAGTTTTTTTCTTTATTGACATGTTGGATCTAAAAAATGAAGCCAATAAACTATCTATGTACTTACATATGTACACAGCAAACATACATATTCTTTATTTTCAAGAAATGCACATGAAAAAATTCCCGGATTGTGACCTTTTTTGTCTACAAGTTCGCCTTATACTAATAATAACATTTTAACGAGGTCAAATAAGCCTAAAAGTAAACATTTTGGTAGTGGTTTTTTTGTTTATTTTGTCGCAGTAAAAAGTATAATTTAATATAAAACAAATGCATGTTGAAAGTTTCTTTATTCAATTAATACTTACCTTGACAGGTATCATCACATATACCAAATGTGTAAAAAACACAGTGAGAAATAAACAATTGTGTAGTTCGATCTGGTCAATTATCACAATAGTGAAGAGAGTCGCCAAGAGAATGTAGGTGACGAGAGTCATTCTATTCTCCAAACTGTTGAATACATCTCTCGTGTTTGGCGAGCAGAGTAGATGCTTTCCCCGACGGGAAAGAAGCTGTAATGTGAAGAAGAAAAAAACAAGAGAGAATAGAATGTGTATTAAAAATCTACTAGGAAAAGATAAAGTTCCTTTGGGAATTGGCTCGAGAGGGGGGAAAAGTGGAGCCTTGATAGTTTTTTGTTCAAAGAGAACAGACATGTTTATTGCTTTTTTCTTGTCTATTCCTCTGACGGGGTACGTGATATAATGAAAGATACATTGTGCATCTTTCCTATGAGGTTTCCAAACAGTCACAATCACAACTGTTGCATTTGCCTAAGTTGTGTATGTCTGCTATTTACTGAATAGATTATATTTACATATTGAAGAAAAAATTTAGAGCGAGCGATCAATAAAAATACAAAGGGATTTTCTGGAGGATATTTTTTCACATGATTTTTCATGTAACAAGAGAAGATTATTGTTTGGGTCTGGGTCTAGCCCGGGGCGGATTGAGATTCATAGGTAATTTTTCTATTTATTTTTAGCTACTTGATCGTAGTAATACGCAATTAAGGTATTATGTAAACTTACCAAGAGTAAAATGAAATAGACAAAAGTAACAAAGGCGAACACATGGTTAATCATCGAAAGGATGGCAGCAGTCTCTTGTTGATCTTCTGATAAAGTAAGTGCTGCGGCGACAGGTTCTCCTCCACCTCCTCCAACAAGCTGGTGGTGATTAGCTTGATGATACTGTTGGTAATGAAGTTGCTGATCATGATAATTTTGATTAGGTTGATGATGATCATCATGAAGGTGAGCAGACTGATGATGATGATTTTGGGCGTGTTGTTGATCATTTTGATAATAATAATTAAGATGAGTTTCACTTTGTTGACTAGCTTTGGCTGAGTAGATTAAACGTATAATGTATTGTGTGAGAAGACTAGGTATTAGTAAATAAATTATCTGGTTCAAGTTGGAGGATAATGTCTTAATCAAGTAGCGGGTGTACAAAGGGTCATCCTTTGTTGATGATGTTGATCCTCCTCCTCCACCTGCACATGGGATAGCCTGAGTTGTTGTGGCTATTGAGGTTTCATTTGTGCCAGATGTTAGTGCTACCGTCACATCTTCCGATTGTTGATTATCTGTGATTAAGGGTTGCTTTCGTGAACTCGATCCGCCCTATTGACGTAAAAAAACATGGAAAAATTTATTTGTTTTAGAATCCAATATTTTTTCACCTAATTTGTTTACAAGAATAGAACTGAGGTTTTCGAATTGCTTTAGAGTTAATTCAAAGGCTATCAGTCTCTCAACACATAATATATCTAAAACTAATTTCATACTAATACCACGTTTGCGTCTCATCAGTTCAGATCTCTTTTTTAAAAGAGGTAACCGGAATCATAAAAGCTGCTAAGTATTATATATGCGGTTTGGTTTCAATTTGCGTATTCAATTTCAGATTGAATTTTTCTCCTGGTAGCTCACATGGTTCTCTTATGGCTCTGTACTATAAAGGATCACTCATTGTTATGCAGTGAAAAGTGAGTGGCTTGACAGTGGTAAGCACTATGTACGCTTAAAAGGTAATTCGATAGTATTTATGTATGTTTAGAGGGGAAGATAATAAGTTTTGAAAGCGTATTATCATTTATCATACAGAGCAGCCTCAAATTTAATGTGAATGTAGTCAAGTATTTTTCCCAAGTTTACGACACGACACTACTGCGACTACTTTTCGGGTTTACTTTGATAAAAGTACACATGCAACGTAAAGAGGTGATCTATGCATATATGTAGGTAGACACGGTTTACAAATTGTGGATGATGATGAAGGAAAAGACCTAATACCAGCCAAAGAGAAAAATGATCAGCTTCTGCAGGTAAAAAGTTGCGTCACCTTTTACTAAATTGCCTTACTCGCCATTTTTCTCCTAGCTAAAAAAATCCATTTAATATTACGACAAACCTATTAAATCATTACCGATTTTCACTTACATTCTTCTTCTTTAAAAAATGAGGAATATAATTTAAAACCATTATAATAATCATGAAAACTAAAACTTTATTTTAGGAAAAACTACAATATGAGTAAAAAAGGATGGTATAGGTATCCTGAAGAGAATAACACGAATTCTTTTTCTCGGTATTTTTGCTGCTTGTCACGTCATATTAGAAATATAGAAAGATTTTCCTTTCTAGTTAATATGCTTTACTTAAAAAGTTATTAAAAGAAAACAATCTCCTTTCATCTGAAAAGAATAACTTTTCAATTTTCACAAGTAGGTACCTCTGCACATGTGTGGTGGTGAGAGGTGCCCTTTGGCCTACTTTTATAACTGCTCTCTGTACAGTTTTTTTAGGTAAAATAGAAGCAGCAGAGGGAAGTAGTGAAAGTAACTAATTAGGTAAATACCCATATATATTATATTGATTGCATCCTGTTTTCCCTCTTGTCTTACAGTTTGTTTGCTTCTACTGAAAACTACGTTATTTTCTGTAGACGAATGAAAATGGGCAGATCCTCCTGGAATACCATCATGAATTATGCAAGAGAATAGAAAAACACTATTGTTTGGCACATGTAGAGATGTTCCAATTTGAAATCGAGATTGATTTTTACACAAATGATAATGATAATGAGACAAACAAACAATGCAATTTGTTTTTGGAATAATGTGCACCAATTTGTTTTCAACAGTGTACTCCTCAAATATATTTCAAGTATGTGTAGTGTAGAAATACAAAGAAATAAGATATAATTAACTGAATGACGTTTCTCTTTCTTTTTTATAATGCAAAGTATATGTAAGCTCCTTTTTCCCATCATACCTTTTCATCCAACTTGGGAAAATAAAGAAGATACATAACTAGGTATGCATAGTGTTTCAACTTTCTCTTCCGGTGAAAGCCATTACGGTGGTGTTTTTGATGTGTGCCTACTATTGTTTCTAGTTAAATGGGATTCCAAATTATTGAAACTAATCCTTTTCTTTGCTATAAATAGGTAAAGAGCTACCTCTCAGTATATGTACCCTTTTCATGTTCAAACTTTGCTACTATCATCATCACTTTTATACTTTTTTATTACATAGTCATCCATTTAGAGGACAGGTGCACTTCAAAAATTTCCGCAAGCAACACTCAAAGAGCTTTTTTCGATTTTTCTCACGGATTGATTTGCATGTAAAAAGTTTTTCTCAGTATTCAGTTATTCCCCTAATTTTCATTTCATAAAAAAGCGGCATCCATAACCGTACCATCATGAATTTTTCAGTTTGTTTCAATCAACTATAAGCAAAGAATATTTTTCTACTAGTACAGAAAAATAACTTCATAAGAAATTTCCTCGTAAAACTTATTGCGCTGGAAAGCCCAAATTGAAAACTTATTGCTTTAAATAATTTTGTAGCATCTATAATGGCAATAGAACTAACAAGTATACTTACTTACTTACTATTACCTCAATTATAATGGCACATAACGTCTATTTCCTAATTGCACTTAACAAATTTCTCCTTTCATCATACTAATTTTTGAATTTGTTATGCCAGCTTCCTCTTTAAAGAAGCATGCACTCACCTAACTCAGAAAAATTACCAGTAAAAGGATTTCAGTCAGTCCGTTAAAATAAGTCTAAACGATTCCTGGAAACTTTAATTCGCATCTGTTAATAATTCATGTTAATGTTAAGCTTGTTTTGTTTGTATTCTTGGTAGCTTTCTAACAAAAACATCAGCCCACCCAGACTAAAAGTTAAAATCAAAATAGCATTATCATGATAAAGGTCCTGTTGATATTCTGCTTTTGCATTCTAGCAGATACTTTTGCACTTTTGTGCACTCATTTGAGCTGTTACGGGAAATTTTAACCTGTATGATTTTTTTCTGCAGTATTCATATTACCTATATTTTGTAATTATTAAATTATATTATACACACTACGATTCTATGAATATGAATATAAACCTGACTTTCTTTGTCAGCACATCACATCATCCTTATCATTATTTTCTCCTCTTGTCGTCGTCATTGAGTCTAGAAAAACGCTCCTTTATTCTCTCTTCATGAAATGCAATGTCATAAACCCCGTCATCACCAGTCATCATTATCATGGATCTTTTTTACTTTCGACACTCGACCAATTCTTCTACATCACGCGTCATCCTTTTTCTACTTTCATTTTTCTTTATCACATCACAACCTTTGAAATGTTTGTAGCATTTTTTGTGTACTCCTACGTAAAAGCAGATAAACTTACCAGCCACCTCCAAGTAGTCCGTTTTCTGTTTTTTCTCCAACTAGAAGTGGAAACATTTGTTGAAGGTGGTGCACTAACAGTTGTGGTCGGACTACCAGTTCCACTACTGCTCACCGTCGTGCTCACACCTCCTCCTGTATTACTACTACTAATCCACCATCTCAATCTTCTCACACGAGCAGCCGAACTTGTTGAAGAATGATGATGTTGAGAATGATGTCGACGTTGTTGTTGGATAGCAGCAGCGGAATGACTAGAACCATTAGCTTCTTCAATCTCAAAAGTACTCATCTCATTACTTCTAACTGTTACACTTGCACCACTACCAACAACACAACCACTGCCACCACCACCCTCAGAAGTCATTACTACTGCATTTCTATTACTTCCACTACCACTACTTGTGTTCTTGATCTTCTTTTGATCTTTAAGCAACGAGTCATTCTCCTCATTTTCATCCTCTGAAGATGATGAGTAAGGTGGAGCTGGATCACCAGCCGTCAACTTGGTTGATCCCAATGTCTTGCCTGTTTCTTTTGCTGATGATTGTGTAGCTATCTGTTGCATCTTCTTTCCTTCTGACTCTGCTTCTTGCTTCGTTTGTTTATCTTGAGTATTTCCTTTAGAAATATTTTTGATTTGCTGGTTTGCAGGATTTTCACAGAGATTTTTTTTCCCTTCTCCATCTCCACAACCTCGTGTTTCCTTAATTTCATCATTTGTTCTTCTAACATCCACTTTAGGTGCTGCTGTCAGAATGTTTTTTATCTTTATTGGAACCGCTGCCTCCGATGTTGGTATGCCTTCCACTAGTGAGGATTGGGGTTGTTTCTGTATGTTTTATAGGAATACAAAAAATATAGACCATTCTCAATTCCAAATGTATACACATGAAATATAATGTACTACGTGCGTATGCACGAATTCCTTCATGATTTCAGTGCAAAGTTTTAGTAAACCGCAGAGCAGACAAATTGGCACATGTATTATGGAATGTAAAGGAATAAATACAAAGAGCAAATCATCTTCATCATCGTCATCATCATAATAAGAAAAATAAACTAAAGTGAGTTGAGTAGCGTCAGGCAGCCAGCGATATATCATCAATTTTTGCGGTTTTGTTCACCGCAACACTAAAAAAACTGCATCAGTTTCATAATCAAAGTACAAACTAATCTGTCAAAAAAGTAAATGAGTTCAAAAGCAAATGTTGGACAGGGATAATCTATACATACCTATTCATGCACATGTATATTTATGCAATAAATATGTATTTTCCCTTAATTATCTTTAAAAACAACCATGATTATAATAGTTTCTTCACACTTTCCTAACCAAAATCATCGTAATTTAAAATGCTCTTATTGAAAATTATCATTATCATGATGGCTTTGCAATGTGAAATATTTTTCTATCCAATCGATACTCTTTGCCCTCACTTTGCAATCTGCAACATTCCGTGTATGGACATGCAACATGTTGTATATGCTTCTCTTTGAAAGATAAATTATTATTATTTTGCTGTACACGTTCCTGACATGCATCTCCTCCATCCCATCTGCCTACACACTCATGAAAGATTCTCATGCATTTTCAAAAAAAATCTTGCGGGGCTATGCATGCTAGTTTAGTTACAAGTTTACGTGTCGTATCACCTACCTGGATCGTTTCATCATTATTTCCAAGTTTTGTCGGATGCTTCTTCCCTTGGCTTGTTAGCTTTGGCATGATTTATTCTGTCTGATGAGCAGGATAATGTACAAATGTCCTAGCAAATTGCACATACAATATATTATACAATCAACTATGCCGTGTGGCCGTGAGGACCTTTAAATTTCGCAACTGCACTTGGAACTCACTCTTTTTTTCCACAAACTTTGAACTTTTTATCTTAACTTTTGAGTAAATAGTAATTACTTTTGTGTGTAATTTAATTGAAAAATATTGTTCTCTTTTTTTCTGTAGATTAGTTCATTTCATTGAAAGTCACTTGCAAATGATTTCTGCTCGCACACACAACACAGCATACAACACAACATAATTATAGTCAGAGCACACGATATTTTTTCCCATCACATAATGTATTTATCACGTACACAGTAAACACACACGGACAAAGAACAGCACACCCACACACGATATAACTTTTTATGCCAGAATAACTGCCTAACTAACTGTAGGCTTTATAATCTGCTCTGTTAGTATGACGGATCAGCACAAAAGTACAATGTGCATTTAAAATAAATGGGATTTTAATTTTATTACTTTTTAATTTAAAAAATGCTAGTCACTTGCACTCCGCCTTCTTTTAATGGCATGCTTCTGTTTACTGTTTTTACGGTTATTATATTATTATGTAGCTTCCATAAAAACTAATAAAACTAAAAAGGAATAATATTATGAATAATTGAAGTTGAAAAGAAACTGTTGTTTTTGCACGTGTTTGTAATAGTTTTTGCAGCAGCACCAATAGAGCAATCAAACAAATTCACTTTGTTGCTCCTCTTACAATAATAACTACTTCTACTTGTTGTAGTACTGGTAAAAGAACGTCCACTTATTACATTGCTCACTTTTCTTCTGCCAATGCCGAGCAAATGCATTTTCCTGTCTTGTCTTCAGAAATAATTTGTTGTAGTTTTTTGCTCGTTTAGCCCCTTTTAACCAAACCAACAAAGTTACATTGTATCAAAAAAGTCAAAAGCATTTTATTTTACACCACCGACCGACCGACTGACAACAACGAAACTAACTGATTGTCTGACTGACAGGAGCAGCAGCATCAGTAAAAAAAGAACAAGTTTTTTTCTCTCAAAAAAACTATAAAGCAAAGTGTTTTGGGTTTTCACTGCTTTATTCTTTAAAAGTAATGCATTTTTTACTTGAATGCTATGAAAAATGTGTAACAGGTAAAGGTAAAGATAACAAGTAAAAAATGATCATCACATCACGAAAAACGGCGACGATGAGGATGAGGCTGGGTGCTTGGCTGATGTTGAACTTGTGATAAAAATGCAAAATGATAATAAGGTACGCGTATAAAATATGTTCGTTATAGTTTGTATAAAATTTTGAACTTTATGGTTTTTTACACTGTTATTATAACAATAGCAGCACCTTGTTGAAAAGAAGTAAAAGCAATTTATTTAAGTTTATATATATATACCTATAATGCAATACAACATAATATTTATATAGTGATCTCCTCACACTTTTCTGATAAAAAATATGCTAAAATATACAACACTCAATTCTTGTATTTATCCTTTCTTTTTCACTCTTCCACACAACTTTACTCACTGACATCAGGCTAAAGTCAGTCAGCACCAGAGAGAAAAAAATGCAAGCATGTTAAGGCAATGATGATGGGCGCTCTTGTGTTGTTGTTCGTGTAAAAAAGGGGAAAATCATAATAATATATTGTTATGCAAATAACCTTTTAAATGTGTGATGATATCCATAAAGATAATGTGTTATGACATGACAATATAATATGTGTGCTTCTGCTTATTATAACAACGCTTATTGTTCTTCTCCGGCATTTCAATACTCTTTTCGCTATCATCGCCGTTTCTTTTTACACAAAACGACCAACGACACTGATTTTACCTGTTTTACAGTCATTGATACGATATGATATGGCTTGTCGACTGTTGAGACGGTGCTAATATAAACTAAATGATTATATAGGCACCCATGTATAATGAACAATGTACGAAAACAGGAGATTTGCGATGAAGTAAAAATGCATGGGTATATAACATTACATTACATACTTTCATGATGATCATGACGCGATGATCGCTATCGGTAGTTGTTCTGTCAGGTAATGTTATTCATATTTATGATCCCAATATTGCACACCTTATTACTTGTCATGAAACAGCAAGTCTGAGACTGGGAGAGAGAGGAAAGAAAATGGAGTAGGTAAGTTTGGCAAATAAAAAATGTATTTATAAAAGGCAATTTAGTACAGATGATTTTTACGATAGGTATAATGTATTCATGTTGATATTTTTTCTTGTTCAAAGCAAGGAATAGCTAATTATTTTATATTTTAATGAGATGAGGGCAAAAGCTCTAGGTTAAAAAGCATGAGCATCAATATCAACCTTTAAAAAAGATGAAGTAAGGTAAAAATAATGGTAAACTGATTATAAACTGTATACATAAATTATGCAGCATACATATATAGATATCAGCTTAAAATTTCGTATCACAAATTGTTGTACGAAACAACGCACACCACACCGCATTTCTTAAACTAAACTTTTAAAAACCTCCTTCATTATAATCACAAATTCATTATCTTTGTAATTCTATTAAAGAATTCGTACGTATAAAGTAGAAATTTTACAGATGAGTTATTAGTTTGATGTCAGTTTCCTTGTAACAATGATAATGCTTTACATAATTGTCTATTTGATACTTGTAACATTTTACAAGAACAAGTAGCTAAAATTCCAAAGTTCACAAATTTTGAAAAAGTGGACTGTTTTCTTCTTCTTTGACTTTGGATGAATGACGGTAATGATAAAGAAAGAAAAAAACTTTCATTTAGGCCACGAGCAAAATGAACTTGAGCGTGGATGATAAAAATACGTATGTACATAATTGTAACATTGTAACTACCAACCAATTCAAGTCAAACAGAAAAAGAGTGAAGTGTGTAGAATTTCTCTGTAAAAGTCTCTTGTGAGAGCTTGAGAAGGATGATGGAGTAAGTGAAACATTTTGTAAAGTTATTAGTTTTTACAAGAACTCTGCATACTTTTTCATCCCATCATCGCCGTTTTTTATCGCGGTGAAGTAACAAGTTACCTGTTACAAAGTTTTAAAATGTAACAAATGTGTGTGTCAAGTTGAGTCAGAGTAAAGTGCGGATGGACGATGGTCTTATGATTATTATTATGTAAGTGCTGTTACCCATACAAACTTACATATATGACTTTTCATTTTTCACATGAGAAAAAATTCCTTTTCTTTTATATTCCTGAATGATCACTCTTGTTGATTGTAGACGTTAGACCAAGCTAAAAGTTCAAAATTATTTCCTCTTTCTGCTCACTACTCATATTATTTTCCTGTCTTTTTGGTCGTCGGTAGTCGTGTTGATGAGAAAAATGTTTCTCTATTCGTCATTGTCGGACGAGTGTACTTACGTATTTATGAAAAAAGTACAAAAAAGAAATGTCACTTCTATCATCCCACACTACTGACACTGTTGCTACTTCTGCCTTCTACACTTGTTGTCTTTAGAGTAGCAAAAATGATAATAATAATGACACAATGATGATGACAACTAAAAAGAAAATTGCAAGTCTTTTTTTATTTATTAGCCCAGAAAAAAGGAAACAGACACAAGTACACGTTCACCATTTTCCCTTCTTCTCTCTCCCTTTATCTTGTTTTATTTTCTTTAAAAATAAGTCAGTTTAGTCTCTTTACTCACAGTTCTCAACAGCAGGAACCAAAACCAAACCAAGCCAAACGAAACCACCGACTTGAATGTAAGCACACGACAACAACGTGAACGGAACGGTGAAGAACGCTGCGCTGAATAGGAAAAATATGCTTCTCGAAGAAAAAACGCAGCAAATACGCTTCGCACACACAGAGAAAAGAGCTCAACTCTCTAAATGCTCAGTTCACTATACTTTCCGTCCGGAAGCCATAGGATGACTGGATTTTCAGAGAGAGCCACGGGAGTTCATATATAATACTTTTTTATGGAAGATCTCTGCTAGTAAGTTAGTTGTGTAGCGCAAACTACACGCGTGTGTGTACAACCGTGTGTGTGCGAATGATGATGATCTTGATGATGATGATGAAGTGGCATGTAAAAGTAACCAAACTCTTTCTCATTTGTATGTGAACAACTGTACATCATTCAATAAATATTATAAGTAGGTTTGATTCGCTTTTATGCATAAACGTGTGAGGAGAAAAGAGAGACAAGACAGCAGCAGTCATAGTCAACGTCGAGACCGACATATATTCACATCCACCACAAAACAGAATGAAAATCACATAGAATAACAGTCAAAACCAGGAAAACCAAACCAAAAAAGGTTTTCATCGTTTGATAGTTCATAGAGTCGACAAAGTAGTTATAATATTATTGCATGTTCGTTTTTCATAGTATTATTATTATCACTGCAACATGTAAATATAAAATATTATGCTAGAATGTGCAGTAGCATAACTCGTAAAATTGTATCACCACCACCACTTATGATGAAACACGTTTTCCATTCGCTTCACCTGTTCCTGTTCACCTACCTGTGTGAACTTTAGCCAATGGACATAATAATAAGAATGAGAAACGGAACATAGTATTTCCATCGCATCGCCTGTTTTTCTGATAACCAAGCTTTTTTTTACTACCATACATACATACATACTATCTTCATACATCATCAATACCAACATTAGCGGTTTTCTCGCAATCTCTTTTTTGTACAGACAAGCACATCAAAAGAAATCAAATCGGAAATGCTACACATATTTTGATCATAAGAGATAGCGTCCTTGTCTAAATGCTCAAATATATATTTTTTACGGGTGCACAAATAAAAATGTGCGTACTCTTTAAAAAAATGAGAATCAACCTTAAAACTGGAAAATAATATGTTCTACAGACAAACTAGCAAAAAAGGTATCATGTAACTAGTATACTTCCGCTATCGACTCTATTTGCTCTACATTTTTTCTCTGCAAATCGCCTATTTCGTTTTTCCTTGTTTTACGCTAAAACATGTTTACTTTTATTTACTATACACACTGCACACACTCTGAGTTTTCATGCTCTTCAACTTCAATTTTTTTCTCTATTTTTTACCTTTCGTTCTTCTTCGCTTTCCTTCTCACTCAATCATTTCCTCGAAAAGCAGCAAGTACTACAGTGCCTGTGAAACAATCATCATCAACAACATCCTATTACGAATAATATCCTCTCTTTTCGTTTTTATACTGCTGTCAAATGTGTATATTTTCTCTTCATCATTATTATAAAGTTCCCAGCATTTGGAGACAAGGCATCATCATATACTTACTTCACTCCTTTTTTATTTATCAAGAGTATCAGGTTTTGATATAAACAAGAAGATGATATAATTTATAACAACCAGTGGAACAACGATCGACAAAATCGACTATGTCTGTCTGTGTGTACATTATCTGCTTTATAAGGATTGTTTGTATGACAATATCAAGCCGGGCCAAGTTTTACAATCAGTCTTGCTGCGAGGGAGTAGTCCTCAGTCGAGTGAGTACTGTTTGTATATTGACACCGATTGACTATATGTGATTGTGATGATGATGTTTCAATCTATCTGAACAACTGCTGAACACAAAGATAGGCAGAGAGAGATTCTCTCCCTTTTTCCTTTTTAACCGTATCAGCATAACAATCATTACAAGATCCAACACCACCCGATTTTCATTCGTATTGTCAAAAAATATGCATGTGTGTTCTAACTATAAATATATTATATTCATACATTCATCATCTATCTGTATACATAATACCATATAAGTATGTAAATAATAACGTGTGGAAAATCTGACGATCGTGGATTTCGCGAATTACTTTTTTGGAAATACAGGAAAAAATTCAACCCTTAAAAAATTGTACCTTTGTACCTGTCCGTCTGTCAATGCGTATCGTATCGCATATCGTCTCTGATGATTGTATGGCTGCTGCTGTGATAGCGATTATAGAAGTGATGATCATATTATTACGGTACCATTGGTTTACTTGGTTTTGGATCAGTTTATATGCATGTAGGTGGAAAGGATGGAATGGAGTATTTTGTTGGTATATTTTTTGTGTACAGGCGAAAGTATGTATACATTGTACACAAGTGATATGGATAGGATGGATGATATGATTATAATAAAACGTGATGTAATTATATGGGAATAAGTTAAGTAATATTTATGCATGAGAATAGAAAGAGAATTGTGCACAAAATTTGACAATGCACTAACCGAACCAATGCTCGCAAAACTTCCATATGAGCCAAAAAAAATGGCAATGACTATCCAACATCCTTCTCTGCCTGCTCTGATGATACGATTGGGAGCGATGATGATGATGATTCAATTTTTTTTCATGCAGGTTATTATTATTATCATCAGCATCAATTTGATAACTGTTTGTATGACTATTTCTAGGTATGAATTATTAAAAAGAGAGCAAGAACAGAACGGACCCAGCGAGCCAGACATATATTTTTGGATGATGAAGAAGGAAGAATGAAGATGATTACTATGTTTCTGACGTTGCCCTTGCTTGTGCTTGTGGTGCTTATTTGTAGCTGTTGTTAAATTTGACTTGATAAATTTTTATTTTGTATTACAGGCAGTGCCGGCCGAGTCAGGAGCAAAGTTATTCGGTCACTTCACCTGTTCTTCTGTATTGGTCGTCATCTACTCAAACTCAGAGCAGATCATTTTCAATTTTGGTTTGGGTCAATAAGTTGTTGCACTGCTGGCACTGGCACTGCTCCTGGCGATATGTATATTTTTGCTTGTGTGCTGGGAGTTTTTGGATTGAACGTGGACGCGTTTTCTTTTGGTTTTGTGCCTTGGTGGCATGAATAGCAGGCAGCAGCGCTATACGATGATAATATATATGATGATCTGATCATGATGATCATTCATGAGCACATCAGGTCGTTATTTTATGTATATAGAGCCAGCAGGAGGAGGACAGGAATAGAGATTAGATGAATTTCCTAAAAGCAACAGGGATAATAAATAATAACGAAATAGCTATAAAGAATAACAACAGAAAAAAAGTGTTTCTCTCTCAACATATTTATATCACATTCAACGAATCTGTTATTTTTTGCCTTTTTTATTTACTGCATTGCATTGTCGCTTCTTTCGTTTTTACTGTGGGCAAAAAAGGATTTTGCCGTTTGCGTTTGTTTGGTCATCGAACGCTACAAACAACAACAGTATTTTTGTATGTTTTGGCGTGTCTGCAAGTCTGCCTTCTGAAAACAATGCGAAAAAAAGAAAGGTGCTGGTTTGGTTGTTGCAGTCCTCCTCAGATTAGTAGACAAGAATGGAAAGGGTGATACATTTGATGATGATGACGGGGACTCTGGTATAAGTAGCTCTTCAACTTTGTCGAATGTCGAGTACAAGTTTCCTATTATTATCATCTTTATTTTAACCATTTTTGATTATCACAATCATGATGACACTGTAAAATAAATTTTTTAGCGATGGGATATGCATTATAAACTTGGTTGAGTTTTTGTACCGTAACCGCCATACAACATAACTACCTGTCAAATTATAATCATTCATGACTATATTTACCTAATATGAATCTGAAGACTTGTCTTCGTATTTTGTATTGTATGTATCATATCATTTTTCGCAATTTGATTCCAAATCTAATCTCATTTTTTTGTTAGTGAAGCGTCGTCTATTAACCTCCCGCTCTGATTAATGGTTTAGCCAGATATGTAGGTAAATTTTTGGTCACATACTGGCAATCAAATGTCTTCATCATTCATTCTTGCATGGATGTGGATGAATATAAAAACCTTGATTTGATATCATGATGAAAATGCACTTTTGGGTACATGGATATTGATGCTCCCCTACATGCACTTTTTTAAGCATTTTTATTTCTTTCCTTTTTAAAGATAGAAGCTATGATCATATAGATTAAATTATTGATATTGATGATCACGAGGATATAAAATCAGTAAATTTATCTTGTCAATTTAGAATATGTTCTACTTTTACTAATTTGGTACATTAAAGATGAATGACTGTGACGATATAAATAAAAAATACTAGCAAATGTGAATTATGTAAAGTATAGGTTCATGTTTGTACAGAAAAAGTATTCAGTACTTTACTAACGACAAGTAAAGCAAGGTGTAAGCTCAACTATGTGGTTGTGGTGTTATATAAAATTTTTTTTTTGAATTATGGCACACTAACAAATTTTTCCTCCGTTAAATAATTAACACTGGGCCATTAATCTAAAATCGTATTTAAAGTTATCCCAAACAAAAAGTCATTTACTTCTGTCATACATGCCTACTGGATGATTACACAAAGGCTACGCACAATATAAACCCTTTATTACCACCATCATTTTCCATTGTTAATTTATAGTATTGTTATGATTATGACTATCATGATAACCATTACTACTCCTGGTTCAGTCAGTAGCAGGCAATTTCGGCAGTACACAGGAAAAATATGAATTCATAATGAGTTTGTATATGCGTTGGAATTTTGGCATGTTCATTAAACGAAAAAGACTTGGTTCTACTTCGACCTTCAGTGCGTGGCGTTTGTATGTGACGGCATTTTAGATTTAAACTTCATTTTTATCACTGTTCAAGGCTACCATCATGAAATAGCTTTTCAATGAACAACAATTACTTGTAAATTTTCAATCATTGGTTTTTCCTCCCCTTCTCATCTCGTACTTAACTGGCAATAGAATTTTATGACCAACTTGGTAGAGAATTCAATAATATTTTTTTTCACTATGAAGCATGCTTACCACTATGACCACTTCAACAAAGGAACATCATCGTAGTATCATGATCGGGAGGTATATCAATGATTTACGCATTTTCTTCCTGCCCCTCTCTCTTTCTACTATCTCATAAACCTCATTCATCCATAACATTTTCATCTTTGTTGCCTTCTCTCATCATCATCATCACTCCAATGCAAAATGCATCTCTCTTGGATATCATATCATCATGCTTGCTCGCAGAGATCAGAGAATTTTTATTATTTATTTATTTTCATTACCGCAAATTTTATGGCCATTTTTCAGTTGCGATTCCGATCTCTTTAGTGGTACATAAAAATATCTCTTTAGTATACATACTTTATTTACTTGTACAACAGCATGTTAGACACATTAAAATGGAATGTAAAATACACGATATAAATCTTATGTTCAATTTACAAGAAAAACGGGGAAAACACGTATAATATTTTACATTGTTACGTTCAATCTAAAATATCAGTGAAGAGGTTCATTTCAAATGAACAGAGGTTTCTTACAGAGAAATTTTCACTTGGTGGTTTTTTGGCGTGTCTTCATAATATTCACAACACGACAGCTTTGAACAGTACTTTGACCGTTTTTATTAAGTTTAAATCTTAAACAGAATTTATCCAAGAAAAGAAGGGTGCTACTTGCATAAATGGCGTTTTTTCAGTTAGCAGAAAAAAATCCTGTTCGTCGGCCTTTTTAAATATATCATTCCTTGTAACGATTATGTCATCCATTCATTTATCCATCGAAAAAATAGTTGCTGTTGAGTGAGGATGAGGAACCAGCAGCCGCCCATTTTCTTAAAATATTACATTTAATATTTTTAGGTAAGCAATATACAGTGTGTTCAACAATTATAAACTCACTGTATACTTTTGAAATAAGGATCAATATTTCGTACTCATTGGTGAGCCATTGCCAAGTAGGACCTGGTGTGGAACACCTATCTTATGAGAAGTAAGTTGTACCAAAGTGGGGTCCTTAACCTCTGTCCCCTTGGAAATGGGAGGTGTTTTTTGAACCCGAGTCAAAATCCCTACGTTCAACAATTATAAACTCACCCACTGGGTATTCAACATTTCCCCGATTTTTAGCACAGCTGATGCAAGGAATTGGACCTACTAACTGTGCATCGTATACCCTGATTTATTGTCTACAAAATGCTACCAAAACCATCTCGAAAGGTTTACATATAAAAAAGTTCTGAAGTGAAATAAAAATATTTCAACTTTTAAGGGTTTAAGCAGAAAAATTGAGGTTTTGGAGTTTAAAATTTGTCTATGTTTCATACTGTGAATCCAAACATGCTGATCGTCACAGTAGTAATAGAGCACACTCATGCGCACATTTTGCCGTATTGGTCACAGAATTTGGACCAGGTTTTTTACCAGTAGAACTTAGGAAAAATATTTTCGAGAACTGAAAAATGAAAGTCAGCACCTATGTTAAGTTTAAATACCTGGTGGCGACAAAAGGAAGCGAAAATATCAGAAACCTTTTGTCTTACATTGTAAAGCATTCTTAGTTTGGTATGACAGCCCATTGATCTTTTGATATTTTTGTAGTCAGCATGAGCAAATTAATCACTTGCGCTGATGAGGAGACCACTTTGAAATTTGTCCAGACCTATTTTGTACAAGCTTTATTTATTATCTATCTCTCGAAATCAATTTCTACATAGTTAAAATTATTACAATTGTGCGCACGTTTTTGTATAAAGCATGGATGTCAATATTTTAGATTTTAAAAAATCGACATGGCAATTAATATTTATTTAGTTACCAATACCATGTAACAAGATTTTTTCAAAAAATTGTTAATTTTTTGATTGGTAAAATCCTTGATACTTTTAAGTACCATAAAATTAAGGGACTTAAAAACAAATACGATTTCCATTACATAGGAAATTAATAAAAATGTAGAAAAGAGTAGAATTGGAAGGAGGTTTAAAAAACAACCGAATCATTAAATTAGCTTTTGCAAAACATGAATACACTTTTAATTCATAACATGGTTCAAACCTCCATTGACGTGGTCCATAATTTCTTTAAGCAGTATAAGTACAATAATGGCAGTAAATAATTGTGCTAGCCAAAATAACGTTTTTCTCTGGTAGATGAATATATTTTCTTTCGTAAAAAAGCACTTTTATCATTTAATCAGGTAAAGCGTGCATAAAAAATTATTATCTAATGAGATAAAGCGTGAATAAAGAAATTATCATCCGGTCATAAAAGTTTTTAATTATAATATTAATATTATTATTATTATTGCCTCTTTTAATATTATTGCCTGGTTATAGAGCCAGGAAACGCAATTTAAGTTTTAAAATGGTGGATTAAGTTAAACCATTTTCCATTTAGGAAATTGAACATTTATACAGTATGAAACACAAAAAAGTTTATTGTCCTGATAATTTTATCATCAGTCATAGCTTCTGTGCATGTCCGGTTTATAGCGACAGTAGTTGAGACTCGAGAAAATGGAAAAACTGCATTTATGTACACCGTTGCATACAAATATCATAGCATTTCAGAAATGCCGAACTACTTGGACAACTTGTTTACATTTATTATTCCGTTCTTAACTATAACACTTTAAAATTTTCAAATTCCAATAGAAGTTAGTAAAAGTAGGAACGATTACTTATGTAGAAATTCAGTACTACGTAGAGTAGAAAGTTGAGTTGAAAGAAGATAAGTCAGGAAATAAAATTACTTTAGTTTAAAAACAGTGGCAAAGACATGATCAAACCTGCTTGCATTCCGATTGCGTACATTGAGAATTTAAAGCTCGAGTCTGAGCAAAAAATCATCAAATATCTAAAAGGTTAAAATATACAACTCCAGAACTTTCGAGACACGGGTGGCCAAACTACTCTTACTAGTGTCAGTAGTCTTTCTTTTTCTTAATTTACCTCAGCATGTTGTCCGATGTGCACAATTTATACAGGTAATACCAAGCATGTAAAACTTTTGAAATTTTAATTCGTTATGTTTGCACTAAACGGTAATTTCCTATTGCACCTCTTTGTAGGAAAATATTCAAAGTCGTGAAGATGTACTAAAAATGACACTAGCTCTACAACCTTGAGCAACGATACTATTCAACAAAAATTTCGCAATTTATTTTATTCTTTACTGCATGATTGGAAATCCATTTCGTAATTCATTAGGCAATGTGATTGGTCATTTTTTAAATTATTTTAAAAAGAACATAATGATATAACTCGTAAAGTCAGTTTAAGAAATAAAAATTTGATTAAAAGTAAACAGTTTAAGATTTTATTTAAGTTTATTGTAAATGTATGCAATGCTATAAAAATATAAAGTGGCATGTAGATGTTAATAAAATTTTCAGTTTTTGATTAAAACAGTATGGAACGTGGAAGCATGTTGGACAAATTCAGATAGGCTTTTAGTTTGGGTCTGCGAAAATTCCTACTATTAGCTAGCAATGCAACGGTTTCTCTTAAAAATAATAAACAAATTCAATCTCTTGAGTTCGAAAAAAATCCGGTGCCCTGCATGATATCAAAATTCAACAAATAATTGAAATCACAAATCTGGGTGAGCCGACATTCTCGAGTTCCATCAAACGTGTTGAGTAATTCTATTTTCAAATTTGACTTGCGTAATATCTATTTTGAAATAATTGTACGTAGATAATGTTCTTGATGTTTAGCATAATTGAATACACATATTTGGTCTCCGTATTTTCAAGATTTCGTTCTATTTTACTTTAACGTTAATTTACCCTTGCTGCAGTTCTTCAGTAGGCTTAGTCTCTCATGTTTGATTTATTTTCATATTGACTAAACATTTTTCAATTTATTATGTGATGTCGCATTGTAATTTTTGACAAAGCTGTCATCTAACCCGTGCATTCTGTTCTGAATACCTAAATGTGAATAACAGGCTAAGTTAAATTTATGAAAATGGACATTATTTCACTTATCATTTTAATTATAAAAAGTGCAGAATATACGTTTTTGGTCATTGTATCAGTTCATGTTCTTAATATTGATACATGTACAAATAATACTAATTGTAACTAAAAAAGTTTAATCCTTTCAAGTAAGACAAGACATTGAGACATTTTTGTTTTCTAGTCATTGAGTTTTTATTAAAAGCGAGTTTTTTCTAGAAACGTATGACTAGCGTCTAAAGCTAAAAATGTAGCCCAAGATCTCAAGTAAAATGATTTAGTTTCGTTACAGGAATGCAAGACCATTTTTTAGGTTCTTCAATTGTACAAAAAGAACCACAACTCACTTATTTGTGTTTCCTACGTTTGCCAAAAGATTCGTTTTCCGGGACAAAATTAAATTTCCGGCGTGGTTAATACTAGCCAGGAAGGCTGGTGGATATTACTTGATAATTGATATATTTATAATTCACAATTCTCTTCTAACCATAAAACTACCATTTAAAAATTTATTTTCGATATATACGAAACGAATTCTATCAAAAATTTACCTAAGAATTTAATCCCTTTAAGTAATATGAAACGTGATTTCGATGGAATGTAAATTTGAGTAATTTGGAACGTAAGTTTGAGTATTTTGGAACGTAAGTTTGAGTATTTTGGAACGTAAAGTTGAGTACTTTGGAACGTAAGTTTGAGAATTTTGGACAGTAAATTCGAGTATTTTTGAACGTAAGTTTGAGTATTTTGGAACGTAAAGTTGAGTAATTTGGAACGTAAAATTGAGTGTTTTGGACCGTGAATATTTTGGAGAGTAAATACGAGTATTTTGGAACACAAACTTAGTAGATTCTAAACCACAATAAAATCGATTTAATAGTCGGTTTCTTCCAGGGTAAATACTCAATTTACAAATGTACTGTTTTTTACATTGAATTAGTTTCATTTTTAGAATTGACCTTATCAAATAAACAAAGTACCTCAAAAACTACGTTTTGAGTTACAAAGGATTTGTCCACTGTCAGCCACTAAACAAGGCCTTGCACTTTAACCTCGGCAAATCGTTTCACGTAATTCATCAACTAGCAAGAGTCGATTCTCGATTATTGATGTTCAGTTCAAATTACTGAGGGATCATATCCTACGATGCGCCACCGAAATGACGTAACTTTTCTCCGGAACAGTCCGTCATATTTCAGATTTCCATTAATAAATTATCGAGAAAAAATGGCGTAATTTTATTGCATGTAAATGGTACCTGGGTACGAATATGATGCAATTTTTCACACTGGTATATAAATAGATGTTATAGTAAGTAGAAAGGAAAACAAGGCTATTTTACAAGGAGGGATATGACTCCGAAACTATGTGAAATGATTTGATATGTTTCAATAGATACCAAAAATATCGCAAAAACGCAATGTTAAAACTCGAAGCGCTTTGAAAAAAAGTAAATTATGGCAAGACAATTTTTAACCAACGGTTTCTGCACAACAACACTAAATTTTTAAATCGAATTAAATATGTATATTATAGTCATAGTAAGGCAACCAATTCTAAAAAATGAATGTTTACCATTCCTCTTAGTATTGTTACTTATATTAGTACACATGAATGCTAACTTAAATATTTGTCTTTTTGAATTGACCAAAAAATGTACATAGAAAAGACAAATAATTTCAAATGATTTGTGAAACAATTACCGTTACATAAAACCTTTGTTTAGAATTTCCCATCTACTAAATTATTTCTACGTAAAATATAATGTTTGAAACCATTTCAAGGAAAATTCCTTTCGTCAAAAATAGTCTGGGTAAAATTGAAAACCAAAAAATATTAATACAATTTGGGTCGTGTAACTATTTTGGTCGCCATTTGAAATGATGCATCCCATTACATTTAGTACATTAAACATGCAATAATGTGGCTTATGCATATTATGCTTAAACGATTCCAGTGTCTTTCAGTCATTCAGTTTGGTAGAAAATGGTTTACATCTTTCGTAAAGGTAACAACCAATTATACGGACATAAAACTAATGAATAAGCTGGTAGTCCTTTGTTCTACGATGCGTCACGAAACAAGCAGTATTTTAAAATAAATTGGTTTAAAGGATTGAATTGAAAGTAAAGCTTAACAATGTCTAGACACTGCTTTTCTCTGGAGTCAAAAAACCTACCTAATTGATCAAATATAATCGTTTCTTGAGCTTTGGCATACTCTTCATGCATTTTTTTTACAAAAACACCAATCTAGCACAAAACTAAATGGGTTAATGCAGCAGCAAAAGAATTCAAAAAAACATACATTTTTTGATAAATGCAAAGCGACATATATGTAGTGTACATAATAAATGCATAAGTTATTAATTCATGCCATACAAAGAGTAAATTGCATCATCAATTGAGTATCGATAAAAAAGTTTTTAATTTACATGATATTTTGTAGATTTAAAATATTCATCATAACGAAGTTGCTAAATGAATGCGGCTTATGAAAATAGCAAAAATTTTATGACATTACTTAATATTTGTGCAATGTCTTGACATTTTAAAGTACCAGCCGACTCGAATCTTTTTATATTTGTAAACCTGTCTCATTATTAACTTAATTTGCTCTCTAATTTGATTATATTTGCCTTCTAATAACAAAACCATGAAGTTTATGGTTTTTAGAAAGCTGATCGTAAAATATGTAATATCATTATTTTAAGCTTCAAAGTTTCACAATATAGTTTGGTTTCAATAAGCTGATTGAAATCCTTGCAATGCAGTGTAATTATTTTTACAAATTGTTTTTTTTAAACTTTTTTAACTAGGGAAATCAACTTTTCTGGGAACAACTTTTGCTCTGATTGTTTTCAACATTGAATTAGCAAGATCAAAAACTTTGAAAAAGTTCTTGGTTAACTTTGTCGTTGTAAACATTTTGCTTTCTACTGCAAAATTTAAGTTGCACATCCTGTATACAGGCAATCAACAATGGAACATGGGAGATACAAGTAAGTTAGTGTTATAAAATTCTGGAGTACCATTTCTCTAAGCCACAAAAAGACCACCAATATTTTAAATCAGAATTTTTGTTCTTTATTTCACTCTAGTTATTTTAACGATAGAGTTTGGTTTTAGCGAAAACTTAAAAATACTGTGAGTACTTAAATAAATACTGTGAGTAAAAATATATAGTGTCGCATATAGAATCTTGATTTATTAAAAGCGGTACGACGTGGTAGTATTCTATTGTAAATCTTGTGTCTTAGCCCTACACTCAAAGTTATTTACAACACCAAGGCCTAGTCTACATTAGCAGGGATGGCACTTACAATTCCCAATCAGATCTGCTATTTTAATGTTTGGCGAATCAGAACAGAACACTTTCGAGGACCTTGTCAATAGTCAAATAGATAATAATGCAAAAAGATTCTAATGATTTTTCAAATGTCTCTGATTGTATGTGTTTACGCCGTAACTGCAAACAAATGCATTCAACTAGCTTTTGAAAAATTAAATTTGCCAGGCTAGGCAGATACTGCGTCTTTGGAACTAAAAATGGATTCTGTTTGATTAAAAATCGCAAGATGCCTAAGGAGCTTGAATAACTACTTGCTAATATGTATGTTTTAGATCAAGAATTACCACAGAAATAAAAAATTAGCAGGGTACTCGCTCTCCAGTCCAAATCACTGAGAAAAGCACTCAAACATTTCTTTAATTGATGGAAATGAACATAAAAAGAGTCGTAATAAAAGCCTTTAAAGTTCCATAACAATTACGGATTAACAAAGTGACTTTTTTCTGTTGACCAGCCAACAAAGTTTTGGTGACACTGATTTGAATTTTTTTGACATGCATGTTAGCAGAGCTCAGAAATTTTTTATCGCAAGTACTGAGCTAACACTGTATCAGAATGTCAGAGGCCAAATAAGTCATTTATAAGAAGAAGCAATAGCAGCATAGTAAAATATCATTGCCAAAAACAATGAAAACCAACCATAAAATCTCTTTTTCAATTTAAACGCAGTTTTTATTTCATTGTTTGTTTTATTTAATGCATTGCTAGCAACGTCATTCAATAGCATAGATATAACTTTAATTCAATGTTTTTTTATTTTACTAGTATTTGCAGCACACGGACTTGCCTGCATTTATATCAGTGGCGCAATCATTTGTTCAATTCTTGCTACCGGATTTGCATTATATCAAAATGTTTAACAAGGGACAGCCAACCAAAGTTTAAATACATTAGTTGGTTTTTCATGTTAGCTGTTGTTGAAGAGAAGGAGGATTTAAATCTTGATACGTGCTAATATATTAGCTTCCAAGTCCCGAGCATGCAGTGCACACTTGTAGAAATATCTATTTAATAATTCGTTGACACAAAATATTGTATAAGTCTCTGAGTACGCCTAAACAAAGAATAAATTCGCCTGTTTAAACGGCTTTTAATGATATTTTGGTTTTACTTGACTTTAAAACGAAGAACTTGTAGTGCAACACAAATATTGAATGTAAAACAGATGGCATCTTTCCTCGAAGAAGATAGAGAGTAACTCTTATTTGGAAAGGGAATAAATAACTACCATGCTTTCGCATATAGTTCCATTTACAAAGGGTGGACCCGTGTGCTGTTTGATGCAGATGTTCCCACGATGTTCCCAAATAAAGTGTGACTAGTTTTTAGGTCTAAACATTTCTCCGGCAGGACTCAAAAAAGCTGGCTTCTCCATTGACAAGGAGCGAAGGTTGGGAGCAGCCGAAAATTTTAAATATATATTTTAACTCCTACAGTTAAGTAGCTGTAAATTAATCATAAATGTGTCATTGTATGAATTGTTTACTTCTGTCTGTTTATTTGCACTACATATTGTCTGTATAAAGTCTAGTCCTTGTTTGAAATTTTTAGACCACCTAAGTTTGTAAATAAAATCCTTTACATACATAAGTGCTACATGTGTGTATCGAAGCTAATTTTGAAAAGGCTTTGTGAGGTATATGACAAATTTAAAAAAAAAACTAAATGCTATCAATGAAGTTCTCCATTAGCTCTAATGATGAAAGGTAATCAGGCTTTTGGGTGTATAAAAAATCTATTTTATTGTAAGTAGAACTTAATCTTTACTCCATAGCTTTTAAAAGCTTCTAGTAATTATGGAATAATATTACGTGGTGATGGTTCAAAAAAATGCTAGCCGGCCAGAAAAGATTAACATCATACTACAATTTTAATTTTTTAAAGAATAATCAATACGACCGACTTTGCATATGTTAAAGATGTACGAAGATTTTTTCGAATTCGTAGAAACTGAACTGTTGGAAATTCAACTCAAATGCCGTGTCAGTGAATACCGTTGTGCAAACAGAACTTCCTGTGCATTCCAACTCAAAGTAGAGATGCTGCCAAACGGAATTTTCAATGTTCCAATTAATGACATTTGATCTTGCTTGTAATAGGACTTTGCACTTCCTAAGATCTAAAGAATTAAGTTGGATATTGTTTAAAAAGTGGAGTGACTACTGAATTTAACACATGTGTCACAATATTTGTCACTTTACAAGCCACCGAAGTTGATGACTTATGACGACTTTGTGGATGGATAATAAAATACTCCAGAAATGGCATCTAACATTGGACTGGGCCAAGAGGAGACAGGCGACCCAAAAATACGAAAGCCCTTTAGAAATTATGCATATAGTATTTTACACCTTGTGATTGTATTTGGATGTACATATTTAGATAAAGGAAATAAACTATTCAATAAATTTATTAAATAAATAATATGCATAGCTAGTCACAATATTTCATTTTTAGAAATTCCGACGGAATTAAAAGTTAAAAATTAGAGCGTAGGGCAATGTTACGACAATATTTTATAGTATGCACTTCCATAATAAACGTCGGAGGAATGTTAAAGCACCATTAGCATTTACATATTTTGTTCATTTGGGTCAGTTTTAAAGCAGAAAGTGATAATAAATCATTATTGTTTAAAAAAACATGTGCAATGGAATTTAATTTTTTGTAAAAACTATAATTCTTTAGCATTGCATAATTTTTATTTATGGCTTACCCGACTGCAAGCTATATAAAAAAATTTATTCGAAAGAAAATCATCACGAAACTATAGTTCTATAGTACTCATGTACTAATCGTAAAAACATACTTAAATATGTGAAAAACATACAACTCTATCTATCCATTAACATGGTGAAAATGCATTTTTGTAGTTTAGCATAATCTTAACTTCTATCAGTTGTATTTATTTTATAAAACAACTGCAAACAATGTATTTATTCATCTGTGTAAACATATACAACTCAGATTGTGCGTTAGGTTTGTTCACCTTAAATGTTTTTCTTTTTGTATGAGAACCAGCAAGAACAAAGTATCATCATGTGGAATTCTTCCCTTATGTGATTTTCATGAAGGGAAGCTTTCATGATTGAATGTTAGCCTTGCATGTTATTCCTTTTGTCTCCTTGACAACAGCAAGTCCCATTTTCAAGCGAAATGGAGGCTCAGAGTATAACAACTTCGCATGCATTGACTCATGATGTCTTACTGCAGCATTATGTTAATAAAACTGGTTGGTTTGATTTAAACATGAATTTGTGGGTAAACAGAATTTTTGTGAAATGCTATATTGTGATATAGTATCGTAGTGGTCGAATAGGCTAACAATATTATAATAATAAAATCAGATGTATTAGATTGCTATAGTAATTAATGCGGCCAGAGCGTGTTGTAAAGCGATATTAAAAATGTGCTAATTATTGCAGTATACTTATTTATTTATTTTCAGGAAAAAAACGTCCATGCATAAATATATAATAAGTAACTACATCCATAGTAAACACATATGAACGCTTGAAGTTTGCACAATAATTAGAAATTATTTGTTTTCCAGTAGTAAATTTTAGCTTGATATTTGGTAATAGGGGTGTTGTAAACTAACTTGAAAAAAAATGTAAAATTTATGTGGTTGACAAATACCAGGCTAAGTTTTTATAATTTTATAAAGTAATGATCCAACAATTTACCCTATCAAACATGGTTTCCCCAGATAGAATTCCCAAACGTTCACGATTATGAATTATTTTAATAATAAAGATAAAAAGTCAAATTCATGAAATTAGGTTTATGAAAACTATTTAAGCACTTGGAAGTTACGTACAATTTAGCAAAATCCCCTTCGTTTTTTTAGATTTTAGTATTAATGATCCACCATGACTGTTTAGGATTCTTCTGCCTTTGTTTTTTAGGTAATGAAACCCATAATTCGAAATCATAATGTAATGAAATTTATGCACGCATGAAGTTTGCAGCAAAAGTTCAAAATCCACTTTCCATCCTCCAGGAATTCGCTTTCAATTTCGAAATTGTGATTTGAATTCACATAATATTTTCAACTTTTCTAAAAAATATTTTGGTATTTTTTCAAAAAAGATGAATAAACTATGCTTAATATGCATATTAAACTAAATCAAAATCTTTTGCCGGCGGCCAACAGTGAGAGTTAAAAATATCCAGCAAATCCTCATAATGACGAGCCAAGAAAATCTCTAGCAAAATCCCTTTTACAATCGGTGTTTCATGCAGATTGTTAGAAAGTCTATGGTAGTGAATGACAGTAAAGCCTAGTAGGTTGAATGAATCGCATTTATTGGTACCGTCGTGCTTAGGTTAGTTTTCAAAAAGCTTTGTCGTGGATAATGCGGTGGTTAAAAGCTTAAAAAGTACAAGCTATTTAAAATATTTAAATAATTCCATAAACATCTCAAAATATAAAATAAATAAGTCCATTTTGACAAAAAGCTTAGAATTAGTATACTTGAGTATTCATTAATATGAATTCGACGAAATGTAAATTTTTTTCTAATCAGAACTTGAAGTCGATCGAAGTAGAACAAAAATTCTAGCAAATTTGATCGAATTAAGATGTAAAGTTGGTGGAATTTGAATGTAAATTCGATCAAATAGGATTGTTTATTCAATGAAATAGGAACGTTTACTCGATGAAATAGGAACGTTTGTTCGATCGAATTAGAACGTTTTTTGATCAAATAACAACGTTTCCTCGATCAAATAAGAACGTAAACATAATCTCTGAAGCACGTTTCTTTGAGAATTTTTTTACTTAACTCAGGTCGATTCAAAACCAAAATACGATGTTTATTTAGCAGTTTAATTTGTCACCTTAAGTAATTTGGTATTACAAGATTGAGTCCAATCAATTACAAACCTGTATTTGATGCGTTTTTAACCTTTATAAGTCTCTCGAAAATGTAAAATGTAACACTGTTGATGGTTTGGCCACTTTTGAAGGCTTTAGACTAAAATTTAGGGACAGGGAACTTGTCTCATAAATAAATTGTAAATCATCTTATTGATTTTTCGCCGCTGATTTTTTTAATCAATTGATTTGTTGAACTGAATCAACAATTGTTGGGTTTTAATAATTTCTGTGCAATTTTAGATGAACGCATTTAAAAGCTTATGGGACAACAATTTAGTTTAATATTTTGTCAGTGCTTTTGTGAAATATTTTTATTTCTTTTCATACCTTTTTACAACACAAAAGCGTATAATGCCCTACATTGGATTCAACCCTGTCTAGCATCATTACCCAAATTCTGACTATTACCAAAATGCACAAAACATGGAATTAATTTCATAACAGAAGAGGACGCTGAACTTGCTGGGGTCCTACTACAAAACTTTGTAAAGTTGGTGATATTAAGGTTCTATCTGAGGATATGGCAATTCGGTGTAAATGCTTCTGTGTTTATCATTTATGGTTTGACTAATTTGGTTTACAATAAAAGACATCTGGTGAAGGTAGTATAAAAAGTTATTTACTCATATATAAACCAAAATCAAAATTTTTTTGCTTGCAGATAATAATCAGATCAGGCAGTCTCTCAATGCAGCCTACAATGGTCCTAAAATTCAAGTGCGGGTCATCTTGAACAATAACATCTGCAAGCGAGATGGCTTGACAACATTGATAATTTCAGCAATTTGCATCGAGTAAATAAATTTCTTTTGTCATACTTGTGTCACAACTTGTCCCAAAAGTGTTTAAACTTGCCACAAACTATAAATTGCCCAAACACATACCAACTTGTTCAATGTTTATGCCAACTTACCTCAAACGTGTTACAATTTTTGTTACGTATGTTTACGATCTTGCCGCAAACGTTTTCGGGCAAATTATTTTTATTACGCCCAAACGGTCTCAATTCACCTTAGCGTTTACCTTGTAACAACCATGTTTAATTTTGCCCTGAACGCATTTTCACTTCAAACTTAATATAGCTTGCGTCAAGTATGTTCGAAATGTCCTCAAATCTGTTTAACTTGGGTCGTAAAGTCTATTTTTACTTAAATTAGTTGTGAAACATGGAAAGAAACGGATGAAGGGAGCAGATGCGATTGAGTTTCAGCGGGGAGGGTCCCACACGAAACAAAGGAAATAGTAACTTGCAGCAAAAAAGATTTCATACGCGTATCTGCAAATGTAAGAACTTTATAAGAACATATCGTGCCATTTCAGCAGAGTACCACCTAGCAGAAATTACATGGATATGCCAAATTGATACCAATGATAGCATACATCTCACAGCACACCTTGCATTGAAACTAACATACTTACATCCTGACAAAGGCTTATATAATATTTATGGTAAAGAAGAGCAGGAAATGGAACAAAAAGCCTGGATTTATTTGTCGTAGGTTGGCTTGGAGAAAGGAAGTGGTTTGAAAACTAATATTAAATTAACAACAAATTGCTGCAATATTTGTGACAGTTTTACGTTGAATCCAATGAAGCGATCATGAACACTGAAAAGTGACATATACATTCAAGGTCACGTATAAGATATGAGTATCCCCTTGCCTTACTGGGTGCATAGGACTACGCATTCCAGAGGAGTGGGATGCATGGTACTTATGCACAACGGAATGACTACGACTCTTGAGTTAAGTTGTTACTCATGCTGCTACTTTATTCCAACTGAGTGACTCCTCTGGCTTGACGGCCAGCTTAGTCCCACCTAGCACATACATACATATATGATTGTCATTGATACATTATATCTAGGGTATGGCTGGTATCCAGCCATACCTACATGTTATACACGTCTGAATTATGATGTGATTTTTACTGGCAATGATAATCATTGCATACACAATATGCAGAATTTTTTTTAAATTGCAGAACATGTGATTTTCCTACAGTTCTCTTTCATTTTATTTCCTGCTTTGTTGATATTTTTAAATGATAACTAAACTAACAAATCGTTGTTAAAATTAACTTGTGACGGCTTTCCATCTTGCATTAATTCAAACCAACACAGCGATAATGCAGAGATAGAATACTGAAGCACTCCAACACCATATCACATCAGCAACAGTTTAGTTTATTATATGGCTGTGTTACTTAATCAAGCATAGAAGGTGGGCGGCAGGCGCGATGTTTAAAAATAGGGTTAAAGATATCTTCCTACTTGCCCACTATCCTTATCTCGTCAGGATAAGAGATTGTGTTGTGAATACGAAATAGT
>JAQFXM010000218.1:0-61735 GCA_034693345.1 Entomobrya multifasciata
TGCAAAGAAAAACGCGATACGTATACATACATTCATCTACGTACCTATTTTCATGACTTGTCATGACTTGTTATTTTAGATATGCTACAAAATTCCTTGTCTGTTATGTTTTGTTTTCATCATGTTTTTTTCTCTTTGTACATGTGTGATGTGATGATGAAATCTGAAGTCTCAGAGTTGATGTCATATATTTTTTACTTCTGTTTGTATCATGTACGATTTGTGTCAAGAAACTGACTGGAATGGTAAGGTACGCCGCTGTGATGAATTCCAGATTCAGAATTGAGAACTAAGTCGGCAGAGATCAACTTGAAGAAAAAATACACTCATTTTTATGGCACTGCACTGTTATGTTCTTCGTCTAAATATGGAAGAGAAGAAAATGTAAACAGTTTATTTTCACATGAAAATTCGTTCATTTAGTGAGAATCAACGGTTCGGTATCGGAAAAAAGTTTATGGTTAATCAAAAACAGGCAAAAGAGGGTTGGTTGGGGGAGTGAAGATATGATGTTATGCTGACTAATGAATTTATTCACGAACTTGAGTATCATATCAAATAAACTTGATTACAATATTAAATTGATTTCATTCCGGTTTTATTTACCAGAAAAAATAAATAAGGAATGTGAGGAGAGTGATAGGATGAAAGATAGATAGAAGAGCAATGGCATGTCATGCCATGCCCAAAATTAGAAAATTATGCTGACTTAACTTTTTGTCTTGTTCATTGGCATTTTTATTTTGCCATAAAATTTCTTGATTTGATACTATGCTTGCTCATCACGTTTATATTCGCTCGTTATTTTTTTCTTTATTTAATGACAAAAGTCTTTCCCTCCCAGCTAATTACAAGGAGTATAAACACAGGTAATGTATTCATGTGTGTGTAAGTTGGAAAAGAAAATAGCGTAGCACTTGATGTCCCGTGTCGTGTCAATGGTTGGTTGTATTCAAGTCAAGTCGCAAGTCCACAGTTTTTATTGCATTTTAAACGTTGCGCACATTAGTTTTTTGGAAGCTTTTAGCAGGTGCCTAGCTAAAAGAGAAAAGATAATGGACAAAGAAGGAAAATTAAATGAGATTTCCCCAAAGCAATGATATTCCTTTAGTACTCTTGTCTCAAACAAAATTACATTTTGTCTCTGGGTGCCAGGCTGCCAGGTTTATATGCTACTACTGCTGTTGGCTACGTCTTTTTTTGTAAATAAGAAGGTTAAATTCAGTTATGGTTATATGCGTTGTTGGAAAGGAATGTCTAATGTGTGGAGAAGTGCAGTAAATTGCAATGCCAAAGGGGAACAGAAAATATTATTATGATGGTAGTGTGGTTGGGGGAAAAGGCCGACTACGATGGTAAAGCACGTATAGTAATATTTTTTCGTCTTGTGTGACTTTGAGTTGAATGGAGTAAGTGAGTACAAAATGAAAGCGGCGGTGTTTAGTGTGGTAAATCAACAGTCTTAAACAAAAATACCCTCCTGTCTGTCTTTCCAATGACATTGAGTGGCTCTGTGGCTCAAGGAGGAAATGAAAGAATAGGCAAAACATTCCGTTATATTTGTAATACCTACATACAACATACTTTGCTGATGATATGGGGTTTGTTTGTAGTGTGTATGACGATGACGAGGCGAGAGAGCATATGGGATTTTTCTTGGTGGTTTGATGGTATTTTTAAGGAAGATTTTTTTCAACTTGAGTTGGCTGAAAATGATGAGGCTTTAGACAGGATAGGGGAATAAAGAGAAATACAACTTTTTCTCTTGCTACTTGCCATGTCTTGAAGCAATATTACCTATGCTTAAATAAACACACATATTATTTCAAAAAATGCCCATATTTCACATGCGTCCATAAAAATGCAATTTATTTATGCTGTGAGTTTTTTTGCTTCTTTTTTTCCTTGTGCAGCCAGCTGTGTTGGAATTGAGACATGTAGAATGCACGCTATCATATATTTTTTGTGTCTCATTTAAGCTAACAAACATGAGTACTGAGTACTGTTTTTTTGGTAGTCGTTTATGAATGGAACAAACGAGAAATGCCATTTTCTTGTTTCTTTCATGTTTTTTGTGAGGCACAATACAAGACACAAATTAATGAGTGTCTCCAAGGATGAGAAAGCCTTTGTGGAGGATGAAGATGACTTTGTTGTATACACTTTTTTTAGGAATTTGTGTCTTTGTGTGTCGATGGAACAAAAATGGAAAAGAATCGGAGATATGCATACATACCCACACATGTCATAAGTAATGAATACATATTTCTTTACTTGTCTTCTTGCGACATGACCATGTAAAGCTTCTGATTTCACCATTTTCTCCATCCGTTAGCAAGTTTTTGTAACCTACTTAATTCCTACTTGATAACTGTATTGCTCTCTTGAGTAACATACAAGAAAACGTAACTCGAGCATAACTGATTAATAAACCTAACCAAGAAAGAAACAGGAAAAGGGAGGTGGAGAAGAAGAGTAAAGAAAAAAAGTTAAAGAACACAACGACAAGTGCATATACATTACATCTAACAATAATTGTATGAATGAATGGTATACATATGTAAGACTTAAGAATGTATGTATAGTTAAGTTAATAAAGTACAACAAAACTTTTTTCGCTTGTTAGTTTGTCGAGTTGAGAGAGAAAAAAGTTAGTGTAGGCTTTTTTTTCTCTGAGTCGCTCTCTCTGTGGAAGCAAATATAAGTTTGCAGAAAGTTTGAATTGAATTTTCTTTTTTGCTCTCGAGTTTTGTAATGTTTTTAAAATACGAAGGAAGAGAAATGAGAATACATTTGTTGTTTACTGGGCGGCGGATAAAGACGAAAAGTGTACACTCACTTACCTTTTTGAGTTATGAAGGCTTTTACACATGCTGCATAAAGTTATACATAGTGAAATGTTCACATTTCTTTGGTTCATAGATGAGAAGTAGTATATTATGGTAGTTTTTATACTCATGCATTATTGCTGAATATAAAATTTTATACTATATTCCTGTTTTTATGAGGTCCTCCAGAAACAGAAACACAAAGAGCGAAAAAAGGCCAACCGAGAATCAGAGCAAAATCCAACTGAGTTGTGTATTGATTTTTGTCTCATTCCTTGTAAAACTGTGGAAATGTACAATAAAAAAAGGTGAGGCGAATGAAGGAGAAGCAGTGGTGATGGTGGCGGTGGTGGTAGTAGAGTGTGGTTCTTTTTTTGGCACCAGTGAAAAACATATAAACTTTCTTTTCTTTCTTTATTTTCTCTGGTTTCATCGGTTCTTTCCTTATGCATGCCTTTGCCATTTCCTTTTTTTAACAACTTGCAAACACCAAGCCGTGTTATAGCTCTACTAGTACTTAATGTAGTACTGATGCATGATGCCGTTGTGAACTACTGAGTTTTTGACCTAATTATAGCAAGAAGAAAAGAAAATAAGCCAACAGGCAGTTTTTTTAGCCTGTAGACAAAATAAAAAAGCAAAGTATGTAGAATGTAAAGCTGATGGTGTAAGAGGTTGTAGTAATGATGTAGATTGTGAGGGTAGTTTACTACATGCAAACCCTTTTTAAAAGCGGATGGAAGATGAACATCTGCATGCAAGAATAGAAAATCGTAGATAAGTAACTTTAGGAGGGACTAAATAACTTTCTTTTGTTCGGTGAGTGTGTATGCCTTGGAGCAACGACAATTTGGCGATGAGATGGAGGTTAATGGTGGCTGTTGGAAAAAATGTACTTATAAACATGAACAACATTGTGTATGAATAGGCAATATGTTTGGAAATAGAAGAAAGTCTTCTTGGCTTAACCTACCTTACATAAAACTTATAGGTATTCAATAGGAGAACAAAATTACGCCTTTTATAATGTCGTAAATTAGTCGTAATTATGAACTATGTGTGGTGGTGGCGGGTGCCGTTTGCATTCCATGTATGGTATTAAATTGCATGCATGTGTGTCCTTCTAAAAACCTTAAGCATGTCCTTCTGTTTCGGAACAGACTTTACGTATGCATATTATTATAAAGGTTAGTTTTTACCATGTTAACGTTGGGAATTCCCGGAGCGAAATTAAAACTTTGCTTGGCTGTAGAAAAAAAAATTGGTGCCGCACTACTTACCACTTTCTCCAGGCAGTTTGTATGGTTTAGAAAGCGCAGCTGCTGACTGGAAGTTACATTAAAGTGTACGAATGTTAGTATATGTGTATCATGTGTATCACAGCAAGGAACAACACTACAGAACAGCGTGTGTCGCTTTTTAATATTCAAGAGATGTACTATCTGACAAATTGTGTAGTCTTTTTCATTTTCAGCAGCCAAAGGCGGCGAGAATGTGAACAATATGGCCATGTTTTTCAATTTGACTTAAGCCACAAAATGAATATGCATGTATGTATGTAGGCATATGTAACATATATGGTTGTGTTACACAGGAAATGGGATTTTCATAAAGAATGAAGTGAAAAATCCTTGTTAAAATGAACAAAAGATTTCAATCTAGAAATGAAAATATATGTACCTATGTAATGTGGCAAGTGAAAACTTCAGCTTCCTTCAAATTATCTGCGAATTGGGGCATTCAGTGGTAATTTCGTGGCAAAAGAGATGATAGTCAAGTCATTTGTAAAACTGATAATTTCAGGAGAGTAACTCAACTTGATTTGATTCTCTGTAGCACATTTTGCTGCACTGCTGTCATTATTTTGTGATTGCGGGTAAGTAAAAGCAAGTCATTGGGTAAAAACTACAGGTTACGTGTTCTTGTCTACAGTCTTGGAATATTAATTTGATTTCTTCAGACATACATACTTGAAAGAAGAAAAGAAAGAAGGAGCCTTTTCAACCATTTTATTAAATTACATGGTTATGAAACAAAGTAAAAAGAACTTTCTTTGATCTTTGAATTGAAATGGTTCTGTTATTGATTGTATGTGTACTTATTTGATGAAATTGTTTGTGTAAAAAGAAGACAGCTCAACTGCTGCAGCATCTTTAACTGCAGATAAGTTATGTGTTTTTGAATATAAGCTTCTTACAAGACTTGTTGTGTTGTACCTCTGTTTCTGTTGTTTTGTGTTCTCTATTTTCCAAGAAAATGTCAATTCAAGTGGACAAATCGGTGGAGAGATGACATTACAAAAAAACTGGAACAGTAGTGTATATAGTGTATCATCATCACCAACAAAAACAGCATTTAGGTAGACAAACATACTTGGTGGTGTACTTGTGCTGTGTATTGTATTATATACATGTTTACCATACCAATTTACTGATAAAAATGGTAAAGTTAGGATAAGGATAACGATAACTTGTTCTACTCTACTGGAGTGCACTAGATTTAGACAGAATTACAATACTTATTGTACCATTCAACGGCTATATCTAAACCGAGCTTTCAAACATAATGGAATATTTATTGTATGCTTTCTCCACCAGCCTTAACTTCATATTCTCTCTTTTTTATTGCAATAAAATTGGTAACGGTAACACCAACCACCGCTCTCTAGATACTCCATATCCGTTCATTCATTCAAAGATCTCTATGTACTCTGCTTTCTCCTTTCTCCTCTTACTAACCCAAAAAGTCACGCTTGTCTTGTCTCCTTTTTCTCTTATAAAAAAAGAACTAGGTTCTGAGCGAATTTTGAGTTTTGGTTGAAAGAAAAGTAGGATGTTGAATGGTTGCTTTCACTTGGTATGAAATTTTTCTCTGGCTTCTCTCTCACACTGCCTCTCTTGTAGTGTAGATGTAATACTCAGGCTCTCTAGAAATTTTTCACTTTCTCTTAGTACTCCAGTCCTTTCACAAGAAGAGAAATACAAGTGAAAAATATGAACGTCCATATATATCTGTGCATAGCAGGGTTCCATTCCTTCACTTTCACTACCTCCCCCGAAAAATGTTGGCTGTTAGTAGTTTACTGAAATTCATAAGGATGCCGCTATAAATATACAATATATAGTGGATAAAGATGGTATGGAAGGGTAGTAGTGGTTGGTAGGTCTCTTCTCTGAATATTGATCCAATAGTTGTACTACTACCACTACTTGAAGGAGAAAAGACTATATGCGAAAGTAGGCTTTTTTACTCTAGTCTAAACTCAACATCTCTCATGCTGTGTACACACACTTTACTCACTCACAAAACGTTTGCTACAACAAAGTAGTAATATTACATGGCGAATTTCTGCGGAAAAAGTAGGGCTCCAGGCTCTCATAGGATCTCACACAAGAGAAGGAAGATGATGATAAAGAAAGAAACGCACCAGCTAGATGATGGGATGCGATGTAATATATTTTGTACGTGTGTGTGCGAGTGGAAGAGATGTGCTGCTACTGGACAAGTAGTGTAAGTACATAAAACGCTAATAAATCCTAGGCACACATAGTTCGGCATCGGAAGCTGGGCGTCTCTCTGCATAAAATATATGGAACTGGGCTACCTACTGAGCTGAAGAGAAAAGTTTCTCTAGAAAAAAGACATAGATGAATGTTAAATAAAAGCTGGTGTGCTTTCTAGATTGCTAGAAGGCATAGATATAAATGTGAGTACCTAATTCTGACTTCCTTTTATAAAGGTAACTGTGTGTATATTCTATAGAAAGATTATTGTAGGCTTTGTGAAGAAATCCTCAGAGATTCATTCATGATATTTGGATAAATGTAAAATATGTATTTTGTTTTTTTTTGCTCTGTTGAGTCAGTTTCATGGTAGGCTTGTAAAACTAAATGAAATGAACGTAGTGTACGCTTGGGTGTACGCTTCGGCTGTCGGCTGTAGTTTTTGTTTCCTTTTTCAAACCAATATAAGTTTGTTACTTTTGATGAACATGAATGAACAATGGCAGCAAGTAGAGAAAGAACACACGTGCGTGTGACGGTGGGGGAGGGTGAGTAGAGAGAAGAGTGTGAGATGATGAAAATGAATGTTACTATCGTGCTCGCTTCTTGTGTATTGCTAAACTTTTCATTTTATCTTTTACTGCTGTTATTATTATATTTTCTGTGTGTGTGGAGAGAGAAAATAGGTTATTGTACGGTTATAGAAGTGAATGACAGGAATATGTGCAGTATGGGAAGATATTGTTCTATCGTGGAGAAAGTTGAGTTGATGTCTAAATTTTATGTAGTGCTTGCATGAATGAAGGCTATGAAGAAATTTTCTCTTTTCATGGGATTTCTATGTATTTTATATCTATAATTATGTGGTATGCATGTACATGGGTTAACTAGCCATAATATAATATTTTATGATTGTTATCCTTTGTTATGCTTCGGATATTTATGGATTGCGTGCTCAAGTCCTTAGTCATTCTCATGTGTTTAGTTGTAGATAAGAGATTTTCCATTCTAAACTGAAAGGTTTCGCATCTGCTGGGAATCTTTTACCTTCATTTTTACCAGGCACCGCCGGTTCGTCACAGGGTACGTGTATGAACTGGGAAAAAATAATTTTACAGAAGAAAGAGCAGGAAAAGTAATATAGCATCCGGGTTTCTCGGAAATGTTTCTTGTGAGAGAGCAGAATTGCTGAATTGGATTGAATTGGATGTCTGGTCGTGGTGAAGATGATGATGTAAAAAAAAGTATAGAATAAGGTTGTGTGTGTGTGTGTGTTCACACACGTGACCTACTTTTTTGGTGAAAGATGGATATTGGATCATGCATCATGATGTTAAATGCTTACGACAAAAAATCAAGTGGAGAATGGGAAAGTATGTGTCTGACAGTAGTACTATGAAATCATGGAAAAGTGTACTATAATTAGTATGAGAGCTGCTTGTACTTGTCAATTAAAATAATTTTGAGATGGGATGAACAATGAATGGTTGCTTTTAAGTGTTTGCTGTTGAGATTAACATGTTGACTATTGGTATTATGAAAAAATAAAGTGTGATTCTATAAAGCGTTTTTATTTTTTGTCCTCTCACTTTACAGAGGAAAGCAAAGGGCCAGGATCTATTCGACAAAGTGTGTGAGTTCATCAACCTAGCCGAGAAGGACTACTTTGGCCTAAATTTCGTAGATAGGCATGGCTATACTGTGTGGATAGAGAATGAAAAGAGGCTCTCTAAACAAGTCAAAAGTGAGTAAATATACGATAAATGCAATGTTATGTTGCTTTCTACGATGCTATACTTTATATGGTATAAAATATTTTGTGTGATTTTTCTAGATGAGCCATGGGAAGTTAATTTCCAGGTTAAATTCTACCCTCCAGAACCTGCTCAGCTTCATGAAGATATCACAAGATACCATCTATGCCTACAAGTTCGCAACGATATTCTCACAGAAAAGTATGTTAAAAGGGGATTTGTTAAATATTAGATTAAATTTTAATTGAGATGTATGGAGTTAATTTTTACTTAATTATATTTTTTGCAGATTGCCATGTTCCTTTGTGACGCATGCACTCCTGGGTTCTTTCCTTGTCCAGTCGGAACTTGGTGACTATGATCCGGATGAACATAGAAGTCATTATCTTCGAGAATTTAAATTTGCACCTAACCAAACGCCAGAACTTGAGACCAAAGTGATGGAGCTCCACAGAACTCATAAGTAATTTGAAGAAAAATATTTTATTAAATATCGAAGTGTTTTTTACCTTCGTAGTGTAACGATTTTGCTTTATAAAATTTGTAGAGGACAGACACCTGCAGAAGCAGAATTAAATTATCTGGAGAATGCGAAAAAGCTGGCCATGTACGGTGTAAGCCTTCATCCAGCAAAAGATTCAGACCATTTGGATATTAAATTGGGCGTATGCGCCAGTGGTCTGACGGTATATAGGGACAGGTTAAGGATCAATCGGTTTGCATGGCCTAAAATTCTGAAAATCTCATATAAACGCCAACATTTTTACATAAAAGTCCGACCAGGAGAATTTGAACAGTTTGAACCAACTGTAGTTTTCAAATTACTGAACAGAAGGGCAGCCAAATTATGTTGGAAAACTTGCGTAGAACATCACACATTTTTCAGGTATATAATCATAATCATCATTTTTATGATGACCTTAATTGGGAAATGGGTGGATGTTTATGGTTTTTTTCTGTGTTTTATTTTAAGGTTAATGGCACCTGAACAACCTACGAAAACAGGTTTCTTCCCAAGGTTTGGTTCCAAATTCCGTTACTCTGGAAGGACATTCTACGAAACTAAAAATGCTACTATTGATCGCGTGGCTCCCAAGTTTGAGCGTAGTCTTAGCGGAAGAAATATCACATCACGGAGTATGGATGGTATGTAAAGATGTTATCTTAAACTTTGGACGTAATACTTAAGTGGATCATTTAATTAATTGTAATTCTTTTGCAGCTTTGGGTGCACGACACAGTTCAATGGAAGATCTTGAAGCTGGCAAACGTCCTCAAATTGCTGACCAAGTACCTTCTCCAAGTACGCCAGATCCTCTGAAAGAAGACAAAAAGAAGGATAAAGTAAGGCCATTAAAGATAAGAATCTCTGCTTCACAGAGTTATATGAATAATGATAAGTTGTTGTTTCAATTATTTGTATTGTTTCAGCAGAGCATAAGCTATGTGCGTACGTTTTATAAAAAAACATGTAGAATAGATGTGACACCCTTTTCTTTAGCCCTTTTTGGCATTTATATTATCATAGCTGTGTAGATGCAATGCAAAAATGCGGATCTTGATGGATAAAATCCATATAACGGTTACAGTTAGTTTAGAAGATGAAAAAATAACCTTGTGTTATGATGAGTTTGAAATTGAAATGAAGGTTGCTAACTTATAACAGTCACTTTTAATTGAAAGTACCGTTTTTAAAAACACAACCAAAATAGTTTATAAATAGTTCAAAAATACATTTAATATAATTTTCCACAACCATTTTTATACACGCACGCACATTGCACTAACACACACGCTTAATCCAATTGGGGCAAAATTCGTTAGTTTTCAATTTTTAGAATGGGAATGCTTGTTCACACTGACAAGTACACAAGAACACACTGTAAACAAGGGTACAAAAAAGTCGTCACTTGACACGGTACAAAAACACAAGATTTTAAATGGACAACAGTCGAAGTAGGACCAGTTGACTCTCTAAAATGTTTTTAAATGTTTTCGTCTCTTTTTTTGGAAATCAAATTCAAATAGATTTAGTGAAAATAACAAATGTAAATTGTGTAAACTGTCGAGTTGTAGTATTTTGTTGTGCACAAAGTTACACAGCTTTCTTGAAAGCTGAAAGTTTTAATGTTTTTTGATGAAAAAATATTAACTTTTTGTATTAATTATGATTTCTTGAACTTTTAATGTGAACAAAAAATTTAATATTCTGGTGTCAACTTTTCTAATTAAAAAAACTAAATACTGACTATATATTGAATTGATGCTGGCTACTACCTATATAGTTGGAACAGTATGGTTCGATGGAAGGCTCAACAAGTAGTTCGGATGAAGGCGAGTACGAGACAAAAGATGAAGATTCACTGGCAGAGGAGGTCAAACAAAGCTCATCAGAAGGTGCTGATGAGCGAAGGGAGCAAGTAAGGGCGAAGGTACGCTCTTTGCCTGAACTAGCTTCCTCCACACTTCTCGCTTGTCTCAATGATTTGAACAGTTTGAGTCAGTGTGAAAAACCACCCTCCTCTGGTGCGGAGGGGGTCACTCCCTCCTCCTCCTCATCCATTGCTCTTTTTAGTCACCGTCATAATTCCTATGCACTTCAGCTAGCTTTTCGCTCTCGCAAATCCATTTGTGTCGAGACCACGGAGTTTTTACAGGTATTTATTTTTGCAACGAAGAAAAATAAAACGACCAAAAAAATTGTAAAGCAGCAAGCAGCTCTGTAAACTGTAAAAGCATCTCTCTATATATCTATCAAATTCAATTTTTACTACGTATTTTTTATTATTTTTTGAAAGTTGATCTATAAAACTGTATTTTTACAAGCAGCAAATATATATTTTTTATTTACATAATTAGAAACATATAATGCCAGAGTGTCGTGACAAAAAAGAAACTTCCGTTCCGTTGGTCGACATTTTTTCACAAGTTAAACTGTAAACGTTACCGCAGAATTACGCGTAATTTTATCGCGTTTACAGTCTCTCGCTTTTTTAATTTGCCAACTTTTTAATAGTTGCTTCATATTTTAACCCTTTCCTCTTGACATAGTTTGGTAGTTTAAATTTCCAAATTGTGTGTGGTGACAATACATGTGTTGATGTGTTGTTGAGTGTGTGAAACTGTGTATTGTTCGTACTCTTTGGGTGCTTTCCAGCTTAACAAAATGCATGAAGAAAATGTTTGGTATAAAACAATCTTTTTATGATTTGGTTTATTAGATTGATTTGAGTTGAAAGATTTTTTTTTCAAATCTGGTAACATTATAATTTTTTTAGATATATACTTATTATTGAAAGCATTGTCGAGTAGAATGCTATAATAATACTTTTGTACAAGGGTTGTCGCTAATTTTTATTGTTGAAATGGTAAAATTTTATACAAATTTTAAAATATGTAATTTTCACAGAAGCCAATCGGCGGAGTTGCTGTTTTACCTCCCATCAATTTCGCGATGGAAAAGAAGGAAAGTGGTAAAGGTACTCCAGACCAGAGCCTACAACACACACCGGTTCAATTGCCACCAGAGAAAAAGAAGAGGAAAGAAAAGGAGCCTGTAGCCCTTACTGCTGATTTAACGAATGGTTCTTCTTCAGATGTGACCCCATCAAAGAAAAAGGTAACGTAAAGAGATGAGCTTCCAAAAAGAAATATTACAAGGTGGTATTGGTATTGTGTATTGCATAAAAATGCATAAATAAATGAGACTACCGCTGTGGGATATTTTATTAAGAGGGATCGATAATGCTGCTGTTGAAGAGAATGTTAAATTGGTAAAGTTATAGAAATGTGTCGTCCTTTATGTCTGGTGGTCCGTTTTTTGCACGGCTGGAAACTAGATTAATATTTTAGGATGGCTTGTGATGCTGATTAATAGGCGTAACAAATATATAGTTTTTTGAGAATGATTTATGATTTATATAAAACTTAAATTTAAAATTTATAAAACCCCGCTTCTGTACTACATTTATCATTTTTATTAGAGAGCTACGTAATTTTTAATTAAACTTTTAATTTTGATTGGGCTACTTAAAAATTATTATTTATGTTCTGTTTTTGCATGCATTTCTTTTACATTTTATTTTCGTTGTAGACTGGTGGATTATTCAGTGGCGGCTTCTTTGGTAGAAAACAAACTAATGGTAATGTCACTGATTCAGGGTCAGACACTCCGGTTTCCCCAGACAGAACGCTTAGTCCTTTGAGCTCTCCCTCTGTCGCAGATCAAGACAGATCCATGGGCTCCCCTGGAGGAATGGAATATACTAAAGAGTATGAGTATGATGAAAAGCTTATTGGTGATGACGCCAGAAAAGCAGGTAGAATTCCTGGTGTTACAACCGGAGCTTTTAGTTATGAGAAAAGCCAGTCCCCAACCAGTGACTCCATTTCCAGTCCAGAGTCTTATGACAAATCACCCGGAATTAGGAAGGCCAAAGGAAGAGCTTTTAATTATGCACCTGGCGATCTCGACAGAGTTGCAGAGGAAGCTGAAAAGAGACAGAGGGCTTTGAATGAGTTGGCTTTGGGAGGAAGTGGAACAAATCTTGATCAGCCAGGTCCAGTACAAACCTCCACTCCTCAGAGTCAAAGCCAATACATTACAACACCAGAAAAGGATAAGGGATTTGATGTGGAGAATTTTGGAAATGAGAATAAATTCTTGTCGGATTCCATGAAACAACAGCAGCAAGGACAGCTTAATCCAAATGTTAACCAGCAACAAACATCACCTTTGAGTAAGCTGCAACAAGAGCAAAGAACTCCTTCCCCACATTTGTATGCACCGAGACCATGGAGCGCAGCAAGTTCTGTTTCTGGAAGTGGCTACAGGCCTGGAGGGGATACGACAAATAGCTCAAATATTTTGGAGCAGCTTAACAGAGGCAATTCCGGAGCAACTTCACCTATTGGTGAGGATGGTAGAAAAACTCCATCAAAACGTTTAGTTTCTTCAATTTTCTCCCAACCGGGTTACACAACGAGCTTCCTTAATAAACCAGTGTCGCCAAGTAGTGGCTCTGAGAGTGGGATGGGCTATCAGAATAAAATGTTCCAAGAGTCTCCAACTCACCGACAATTTGCTACCTCTACTCCAGTAAACAACAACAAACCAAGTAGTCCAGGTGGAGAGGGTCCAACTCCATTGCCACGTGGTGACAATACATTTTCATATGCTACACCAGCAAGGCCCTTTAAAGAACAATCAGAATCAATGATTACTCATCCTGGAGGAGGAGCAAATTCCCAAATGCGTACCCCAACTTATGGAGGAGGAAGCGGAGCAGAAGATATTTCCTCTCCATCATCACCTCAACAGCAGAACGTGACTATTGAGTCAATGGACAGTATTTCTTCTTCAGAATCGGATGATACAAGCTTGCACAGCTCTTCCAGCTCAGATTATGAGGAAAATAAGGTTCCCAGTACAGATGAACTGCAGGAACCTTCTGACCTGCGTCGCAGGGGAAGTAGCAGAAGAAAGAAGGGAAAGAAAGGTAGCTTTAATAAGGGAACCATCTCTACTACTCCACAGATTGCTGGTGTAACCCCAAAAATCGTGAAAACTACGACAAAGGCAACAATTGTAAAAGATTCAGAAGGAATTCGTCAAGATGTTCATGAGCGCGTTGAAGACTTGGGCACTGGTACTGTCACTGTATCTTCCACTTCTAATCAGGTCTGTTTTTATTATGATTTGCTGGAGAAGGAAAGGAAAGTGCGATGAATTTGAGTTTGTCCCCGTCGTCCATCCACGTTTTTAAATTTTCTTCTTCTTTTTTTGTTTTCCTTTGAATATTTTGCAATTTGCAGTTATTTTTATGATTTCGTTTTGAACTTTTGGAATGAAAAAAATACTAGAATGGGCATGATAAGATAAAATTCAATTCATTGCATGGAGAATATTGTTGAGCTTAGAGAATGATGTTTGCTAATAATAAGTATAATATTTTTGGTATGCAGCAATTTGAAAATATTTTGAGAATTAATTAAATTGCTACTTAGTTGATTTAGAAATGCATTGTTGTTGACATTTTTTGTTGGTATCCCCGCTATTAAAACTCGTAGGCTGAAGCTCAGGAAGGTACCACACAAGGTGGTGATGGTACTCCGAGAATACAAGCGACACAAGTGAAAACCAGGATGGCTACTTCGGTAGAGGACAAAGAAAAGAATGCTACGACAAGTCAGGTAAATCTTTTTGCGACTTTTGATGATGGTGACAAGATAAGGTGAAGGTGTCGGTGTTTTAAAGATTTTATACTGTTTTTGCAATGTGTGCATGATAATTTTATAAGAGCAGCATGACTTTGTCTTCTGCTTAAGTAAAATTTAATAGCCAATTTGCTACATTAATATTTTTTAATACAAAAACATACTTAAAAACTTAACTCAAAAACAGTTTTATTATACACTTGTTTGGATTTTATTTTTTGCATTTGATCACGTCCCGTTTTTTCCCTAACTTTACCCTGTGTAGATTGAAGAAAAAACTTTTACTCATACCACCTCTACATCTGCGAATAGGACGGAAAATTTGGTTGTCACGCAGGAGGTGCGTGCAACTGCCACGGTTTCTACTACAGATCAAGGAGTAAGTATAGTTTGATAAGACTCAGTGATGATGATTGATATTTAATTGGTATATAAATATACGTAGTATTTCCCACCCCAAAACCCTGCATGATGATTTATACTTTTACGGTGATGGTTATCTTTTTATATCAATTTATTTTTATGAAACACGCCAGCTTATAAATATGATTAACACCAGCGAAAATTGCTTAATCTTTTTAATTATTATAATTTCTATAAATTAACAAACTTGCATGTACAGAGTGATAGCGATGCTTCTTCCAAGCACAATTTTCGTCGTCGCTTCTATTACGACAAAGACAATGAAGGAACTTCGGTGGATGTACCTATAATAAAAGTTTCGGTAAATAAATCAACGCTTTCAAATGAACTTGGCTTTTATTTTCGTTTAACGTTTTTAAAGATGTATGTTATGTAAGTAGTTGTGAACTCTATGTATGCTTGATTATCTCTTTGTAAAAATAAGGCTTTCCTCTTGACAAGTCCCCGGTATCCTCTGTGAGATGTAAAAGAATGTACTTTGTACTTGTGAATTGTAAATTGTGTTGTGCACTTGGACATCATCATAATGAATTTTTAATCATGTTTGGGTTCAATTTTTAATTTTACAGCAGAATGCCACTGGTCCCGTAGGCGAACCTCCTATTGTAAAGACGGAAAGTGTGAAATATGACCCATCCACGTATTCACCAGGAGCACAAGCTCATCCAACCACTCATGTACCTGTTGTACAAACTGAAACTCGAAAGGTGATTAATCAGTTTTAAGTAATTGCACGCTTTTATTAATGGAAAGAAATTGTTAATTAATTATAATTTATTTTTTCTGCAGGTTGCTGTACAGTCGGACGATGGTTCATATGTGGCATCTGGTGAAATTGTAAGCTCTCAGACGATCAGCTCGAAAGTTCGCACGGTGGAAACGGTAACGGTAAGTAGACATTTGGTATAAAATGGAAACATACTATAATTACTAATTGTGTGCTTTTTTAACCTGAATTTACTCTTTAACAGTACAAAACGGAGAAAGATGGCGTGGTTGAAACAAGAGTGGAACAGAAAATCACAATTCAATCTGATGGTGACCCCATTGATCATGACAAGGCACTTGCAGAAGCAATCCAAGAGGCAGCAGCCATGAATCCAGAAATGACTGTTGAGAAAATCGAAATTCAACAACAGACAACACAATAAAATCTATAAAGCTACTAATTTACATTCCTAGTGGATTCAATCATTAGCAAACGTTTTTTGTATTGTTCTTCATGTATAAATGCAGCCACTAACAAGGGAAAAAAGCATCACAGTCTCAATCATTAATTTTTAAGTGTAATTATCTCGTCTTCTATTTAAACAGTTGTTCTATGAAAAAAACTAACATGCTTCATTTTATGACGAAGAATATCTAAAAGAAATCTTTTTGTTACATTGGCACAGTGCGTTCCGAGTGCTGTGTACTATTTACATTTAACAATTACATAGCCTGTCTTTATAACGGTCTGGTATGTGAAAATATATATGGGTAGAATATCGTGTACAATCCATAAGATCTACTATTTACTGTTAAGTTTACATTCACTTCTAGGGTTAACTATTGGAATGTTTAATGGGATGCGTGTGTGATTGGTTTAAAAAATATATAGAAACACGAAAGAAAACTGTTAGTTTTTAGAAAGATTTTGGACGAAACGCCGTTACAGCCTTAAAGTGATTATATGAAAAAAATGTTATGCGTTTATACAAGTTTACAACTTCAATTTTATCAAAATGTAGGCAACCACCCTTAGAGATAACCCTTCCCATCGTAATAGCTGATGATAAGCTTCCAGTTCGACAAAAAATTGTACATAAAATGTTTTACCCTTATAATGACCAGTACAGTAATTAATTATGCATGCATATTATTTCATAAGTATGGGGGATGCGAGGATTATAAATTACGATAATATGCATTTTGGTGAAATATTAGCTTTATATTGAGAAAATTATGCCAGTAAGAATTTCAAAATAATAGGCGTGAACTGTAGGACATCGGAAATCGTCTTTCTTAAGAGTATAAAAACGGTACACGAAAAAGAATTTTAAAAATTGCTTGTTAATAAAAAATAACAATAGAAATAGCTTTAAGAAAAGTTTTAAAAGTTTACAAAACTTTTGAAAGAAATCAAAAAGGACTACCTACCCATGACGTACTACGGCGGAACTATATAAAATAGAAAACTGTAGGTGTTTTGCTCAAGAAAACAAAAATACTGGCAATTTACTATACTACTACTCTTTTATGATTACTGATTACTCTCTAAAAAAATATTATTACTTCGAACGACTGCTGTTGATATGATAATGATGACATGACAAGTTTGTTTTTGCTAAATTATAAGTTCATGATACTACTATAGGAAATACTGTAAAACTAAATTATCTGACGTACGACGAGACATGATATAATTGGAAAATTACTATTTGAGTGTTAACTTTCTCTGACCAGCTAATAAAAAACGGTGGTTTATGTATCACGTATTGTTTAGGTTTTAAGAATGATGAAGCGTTTTTAATGAATTAGACAGTGTATCACACAACGCTTATAAATAGTGTGATTTATGTGATTCTCAAGCTCTCTTTCCCTCTTTATCAAATATCTCTCTTATCATCGATCAAAATGTAGGAGCAGCAAATTAAGCAGTGTGCAGTCCATGACTAGATTTTTTTCAGTTTCATTATGCAATGGAAGAAAGTATGTGTGATAGATGCAAGCAAACAAGTTTAACCCTTTTTATTAGAACACAGATAACTATATGCATTACAGAAATAGAGATGTAATTTAGATAGATAGGATACAATATACATGAATATTTACTAATAACTACTTACTATAACAGTTTACAGTGTTTACTATTTAAAGCTAACTAATACTAATCAAAAGGATGAGAAAAGTGGTTGTGTCAAATATCCAGTAAATCCATTTACTATAACATAATTTTGCGTTTACTTTTATTTTCAGGTATATGGTTAAGTTACACATTTTACATTTTTTATAAGTTTTCTTTCCACAAGCTTGTTAACTTAAATTTAAACATTTTTATTACATTCCGTCGGTTTTCAACTATCATCCTATTTAAGAAGCATGCATAGTGCATACCTACTAATTTTATTGGTTGCTAGAAAAAAAAACTACTGAAAACCTGAAAAATCCAGATTGTGTTCTGATCAAAGTCTGCTCTCTGAAATTGCTGAACAAAATAACTGTGTAAAATAGACTTTTTTGAGTATAAGATTCTGGGAAGTAAGGAATAATGAATGGAGGTGAGGTATGATGAGATTTTTGGAATAGCTGTCATGTTTACTATGCCATGTTTGATGGAAATTGATCTGATCTGATTTTTTGTGCATACTTTTTCTCCCACGCAAATAATGTACTTTTTATCTTAATTATCTATACAAAAAATCAAATTCAGGTTTACCGGTTTACTAACTAGGCTTTATATTTATGCTAAAAATAAGAACAAAAAAACCCTTTCCCTTTACTCTCTAATGAAAAATGCAACTTGCCAAAACCAGCTATACATAATAATATTTATGTGTGCATGTTTTAAAAGTTATCATTATTTGTATGGCATTGTTATAATTATGTGTGCTTTTTACATTTCATACAACAAAGAACTATAAACATTTTAATTTTTACTGTAGCAGTAATGTAATTTATTGTTTGATTAAACAGTGCATGTTTTTTCGGTGAATATATTATGTTGTGAATTTGATTTATTGGTATGATAGGTACATAGATAGAAAAAGTGAGCAAAAATTATATATAAATGCCCTACAAAAAAGATAGAAAAAATTATTCGCTATGTAAGAATTTAAATGAATAATTATACAAAAATTATCTATCTATCTATTGTGTAAAAATGATGATAATGAGAGAATGCACTTTATGCTTATGTATAAAAAATATGATTTAAAAATGTACGAGAAAAAAATATTTAAAGAAATAAATCTTAAGGGAATTATGCAACAAAAATATGAATAAAAATGGTATCTTAACCAAGTGAAAAACAAACATTACCAGAATCGCGAGATCAACTAATTTCTGCGCTTTTTAAAGTTTAAAGTTTTAATTGCAAAGTTTAAATTAGGACAATTTTTATTTTTTACAATTTTTTTCGTAATTTTTTAAACAACCTTTAAAACGAAATTGGATGTGTACATATAAATGAATAACTACACACTACAAAGATACGTCATGTAAAAAACTAAACAACTAATAGTATATGGATAAATTATATATAAATTATATACTCATACTCTTTCGACTATAGTCAATAATTAGTCTATTGTTATTACTTCGGGACTAGGTGGCGAAGTTTTATTTTCTCCGGTATTTGTTACGGTGTTGGTGGAGGGTCTTGCAGAAGAACGACGAATATTTCTTGGAATGCTTCTTTCGACGTTGGGAGAGGGCTTTTCAGATGAAAGTGTAGTATTTTTCGCAGTTTCTTCTCCGATGTCAGTGGAGGGTTCTTCTGGCGACGCGGATGGCTTTTTAATCTGATCGAGAAACGTTTGGACACGTGTTTTAAGTTCTCGGGGGAGAAGACTGTCTCCGATTTCCACATCCGGTTTCTTCTCAACAACCTTATCTGCAGTATCATCGTCTTCCCCGTGAGTTTTATGGGAGGTGGCTACAACATTGTTGGTTTTCATCCAATTATCAACTTTAGCATGAACGTTTGGGATGCAGTGAGAAGTTTCTGCCTTAATCCCTGCAGGTGACGAAACAGCATTATTTTCTTGTACGAGTACATTATCTGCTGCAGGTTTGCTGACCTGAGTGGTAGTAGAGTTGGCTGTTATGGGTCTGTTGCCGTTAGTTGGTATAATAACTGTACTGCATGATGAACCTTCAGTATCAGGAGCTTCTTGTTCATCAGATACTGAAGGGGGCAGGGGTTCAGGTGGAGGTAGGGATGCAGGAGGTTGCGGCCTTTTCTTCGGTGGTAATGATGACTTTGCGATGAAAGAGGATTGTCTTCCAGGCTCGCACTGATCATCGTTGTTGGATACTTTCCCAACTTTGCTTTCACTTCTTGGTGGTAAAGTACAATTAATATTGACGAGAGGTTGTCTTGTGTTCTCAATATCAACTTCTTTGTTAGGTGCATTATCAATACCAACCTCTTTGTTAGGTGCATTATCAATATCAACCTCTTTGATAGGTGCACTATCAATATTCAGGTTTTCAACGGTTATCTCATCTCTTGGTTCTTCATTTTTTGGTAATGTTGTTGGAGGTGTTTCTTCAACTGGCATTGGTTTCGATTTCTTTTTCTCCCCAAGGTAGTCACTTAAAGTAGAATCATCATCATTTTCATCATCAGTTTTGGTTTCACTTCTTCCACTTACACTGATTCTATTCCGTCTTCTATTTCGTCTACTTCCACTCGAATGCCGCTTTCTTCCTCTTTGTCTCGGAGGATGAGGATACTCATCTTCATCCTCATCTTCAGAATTTTCTAATTGCAACTCAATTGATGTTGAGGCTTGACAGCTTGCTCTGCGTTGTCGCAATTTCACTCTTTCTGCCAAGCTTCCTCTTGTCAACGATTCATCGTCATCATCAGCGTTTGATTGTAAATCCGCGTCGACCTCCATTTCCACTGCAGGGTCATTGTGTGAAGGGACATCGGATTCTCCTGCAGTGTCAACACTAGTATCATCAGTAATACTAGTTTCAGATTCTCCATTTTCTCGATTCTCTTCCTCTGATTCTTCTTGTATAGCATGAGCTTTCATGTGTGAACCCAAATTTCGGAAGAACTGGTTGCATACTGGACACTGCTTGTGGTCAAAATTATTTGGCCTTGTTCTCTTCTTCTTTCTTACAACGGGCTTATCCTCATGTTTGCTGATATGCTTTTCAAACGCTCTTAACGATTTGAAGGTTTTTCGACTGTTGCAGTACTTGCAATGTTTCCGGATAATTACTATTTTAATGCCCACAGCAGGAGCAGGTGTTGGACCAACAGGTGCAGTATCGGGTACAGAAACGTGGAAATTCATCCGGTGTTTCTCTAACTGAGTTTTACTTCTAAATGCTCTTGGGCAGTAACTGCATTGCTCAAGATTTGGGTCATGACTAACAACATGAGATTTCAGAGCGAAGGATGAACTGCATGATAGATTGCATATGCTGCAAACGAATTCGCTCATCTTGATTATTTGACTTGGGCCAGGTTGAGGTTCTGCCGTTTCTTCTGTTTCCTGATCATCATTAGAATCTTTCGGAGATGAAGAAGTGGAAATGATCTTACAGGTCATCGATTTCGCATGTTCTCTAAACATGTCAACGTCAACCTTATCAAAAGTCTTTTGACAGCGAACGCATTTAAATGATGATGATATTTTGTTGAAATAAGTCTTCCGAAAATGAGACTTGTACGTGTTAACATTTCGAAATTTTTCCTCGCAGCGGGGGCATCCAAAAGGAATGGGATGTCCTTTAGTCCTAAAATCCCCGTGATTATGTAGTTCATGATGAGCAGTGTCATTCGGATCCTCGCAAATTGTGTTGCAAAAATTGCATTGGTGCATGAAATGCAGTTGGGCATGGGTACATAGTTCGTCTCTGTTGTGAAACTTTTTCGAGCATGTCGCACAAGTAAATTTTCTCTTGAGGTAAGGCCCCCTTATTCCCCTTCTACGTGGTTTAGTTCCTTTTGCCTCATTTTGCCCCAAACTTTGATCGACAACAGATTCGTCTTGCGGCTTTGGCTCAATACTTGGTGTAGGGTTTGGTCCAGTGGTGATGTCAGGAGAGAACGGTGACGGTGCTACTTTCTCAGGGCTGGGAGGAGTGTCATTTTTCTGACCATTTTTGTCGGGAACAACTTCGAGAATAGCTGTTGTAGAATCGGAGGAAAATTTTGGTAAAAGTTCTCGATGGTGGAGTCCCAAATGGCTTAGGAATGATTCCTTTCTGAGAAATTTGGTCGCGCAATCATCTTTCGGACATACAATAGCAGTCTTTTTAACTATGTATTCCTTATTTTTCTTATTCTGTGCCACCTCCTTATTCTGCGCCAACTCCTTATTCTGTGCCACCTCCTTATTCTGTGCCACCTCTTTATTCTGTGCCACCTCCTTATTCATTGCCACCTCCTTATTCATTGTCACCTCTTTATTCTGTGCCACCTCTTTATTCTGTGCCACCTCTTTACTCTGTGCCACCTCCTTATTCATTGCCACCTCCTTATTCTGTGTCAACTCTTTATTCTGCGCCAACTCCTTATTCTCTGTGGAAGGAATAGCAGTTGGGGCAGCAGCGCTGACGCTGCTTTCACCAGTTGGCTTGGGATGAGCAGACAGACAATGTTCTTTGAACTTCTCCTTCGTAATTTTGAGATTGCATTTCTTGCATCTGATTACTTGGCGAATCACTACAAGCTTCTTTCCATTGTTTTGAGATGTGGTGCTATGCATCATAGAATCTACTACTCGTTCGGACTTATCCCTAGCCATTGCCCTGAATTTGCGGTCCATTACATCAAAGGATACAGAGGACACTGGAGAAAGACCACTTTCAGATGTTGTAGTCGAAAATCCACTGTCGTCATTGAAGGATGGCCGATGGCTTTGACGAAAGCTAAAAAATGGATATTTTAGTGGGTTAAACTAGTAAAAAGTAAAAAACATCATTATTCTGTAATTGGTCTAATTTTTACAATCACATACCTGGCCGCTGCTCTAAATGAACGAGATAGGGCCTTTTCAGCATCAACATCCATGTTACCTTCTGAATGACCATGGCTATCTCCCGTGCGTACGGGCGATAACAATCGTTTTAATCGTACGTAAGGGTGTATATTCCTCTCGGCAGCTGAAATGGTAAAAGGTAAAGATCATTATTGTAACATAATTAAATATTATATGAAGATAATTATTATAATGTTGAGTATTATGCGTCATACCGCGCGTCGTAATGTGTTCTCTTAAATCTGAAAGAAGTGCGAAGTTGATTTCCGGGTTAACTGATTCCTTTTCCCACTTGCTCTCCAGCATCTTCTTGCCAGCTAGAGAGCTACTTTTTCTGTCTGCCAAATGAATCAACTGTTCAAAGTCTTGAGCAAGCAAATCTATCTGTAACTGGAGCAAGTTAAGCTGGTTGAATAAATCTCGGAAATGGTCCACTGAAGGTTTACATCTCTTGCAAACGTTTCCTTTAATTAAATTTTCCCATTTTTTCCGGATGGTATGTTCCCCTTCGACCCCTGGAATAGCTATGTTGACTATTGCATACGGAATGTGCAGGTAGCGGGCAATGCTTGTCAGGAAACCTTTGCAACAATTTGGGGACGGAGGATGGAATGGAATTGATGATGAATTTTCATTTTGTTCGTCGTTGGAAACTCTTTCCCCGTTAGCATTCCCCCCATCATCGACCTCCACTGACGAGTGGCTTGTCTCAGATTCAACACTATCGACACGTTGAACATTTCTAGGTTTTACTTCGTCGGTTGGACGATAACACAAGAAGCAATGATCTTTGAGATCAATCAAGTCATTATACTTTTTATTCTTCGCACTCATGATGATCACATTTAGTTTTTATTCTTCACAAAAACAACAACAAAACTTAACTAATTATTTATTTTTATTATAATCAGTACAATCATTGGTCATACTCCAATGATTTTTTACTCAGCACTCCAAAGTTTTATGCGTGTTGTAGTTTTTTTATCACTTTTTTTACCTTGTACTTGAAATTATTTTTGATCAATTAGTTAGTATGTAACCACATTAATCACACATCACAAATTTGTTTCGTAACAATTCATAATTCATCACAGGTTGGTCACATCAACTTCAAACAGGTTGGCCACAAATTGGCAAATATTTGTGTTTTAATATCAATTCGGTTTTGTTTCCCATCAATCACGCATCGCGTTCAACATGAAAGATGTGTTTTCAGTTCTGTTTAAATTAACAATGAACACAGTTTGTTAAATTCAGTTCATAACATCATACTATTTTAATTTGTAGCACAGCTTTGCATTTTATTGAACACATTCATCATTTGGCTAATTGTTTTTTCTCAGAGAAGACGGAGAGAGATAGTTGTATGTATTTTTGTGAATGAACACCAAACAGCATAAATGAAAATGTTTGTCTTTGTTTGCAAAAAACCATGCTATTAAATTGTTTTATAACTTTTTTTATCTGAGTAACGCAGGTGTATCGTGTGAAACTTTCCTGTTGAATGTTGCACGCTGCACGTCATGCAGGTATAATAGGTAGTCAAAACCCACACTACAAAAATATTTTTGACTATTTTACAACCTTGTCCTAGTTTCTTGTACTTTTATCACCACTACATTGCTTGTCTGAATCTGAATGTCTACTTTCCACAAATTAAACAATTCAAATTAACACAGAAAATCTCATTGTTTCGACACAACAGAGCTCAACATGATCGTTGTTGAAATATATTTGATGGAATGGTAAAGATCAATTGACTAATCACCGATTATGTACATTTTTTAGACCCTGCATGAAAGTGTAATCTTTTTTCTGTAAAAAAGTGTGTCTACAATTTTAAAGTGTAAGTAGACCAAATTTAGGATAATAAACCTAAAGATGAACTAAAAAAATTCTTCCTTTTTTTAAGTGGGTTCATAAAGTAATTATTGTGTGGAGAGTACAAAAAGACTGGCTACTCAATATTTTTTGTTACATTCCTTTATCCTACAAATACCAACTAAACCACATTTTATATACTGCTCGTTGTAAAAAAATATCTTGTTGCATTTATGGCAGCTTCTTACTTACAAACAAATAAAACAACTTAGGGTTCAGTGCAGAGATGCAAGATACAAGCACAATAGCTGTGTGAGTGGCTTGGCTGTGATTTCTGTTGAAAAAGAGCTCCCTCGACAAGCACATCTCTACGAAAAACTAAAATGGATAAAACTCTCATTCAAACAAGTTGTTCAAACGAAGCCTAGCAAACATCAAGCAATGAGCCAGCAAGGCCAATTCAATAGTTTACAGAAAAGAGACGAAAAGTTATTGTGTCTTGTGGATATGTTGACTGTTGACTATTTTATAACAACATAATAGTAAGGAAGTAGCACATATAAACATTACTGACAACGTGAACAGTATAGCATTTCAATTTGAAAAATAATTGCCCGTTTCGAAGTATTTGTTTGCTATGAGTGTACATATATATAAGATACCCTTTTATAATACACATATCATAATGTAACTTCACTTTCTATTTGAAGTAGAAGGGAAAAATCCTTCAAAACTCATTTCCTTTCATATTAAAGCTCAAACTAGTAAGATCGATATTCTACCTTTCCTGATCTCATCTCTCTGATGAAGATTGAGCTCTGACTCTGAGGATCGAGGATCTCTATCCTTCAACATCCAATGAGAAATTTTATGTTTTTAAAAACTCGAAAAATATGCGCTTGCACATCAATTTTTTTTTGATAGCATAGTTATTAGAGCTTGAGCAGCAAACATACAAATACCAATGTATGTAACTACATCAGCTTTAAAATATCAGAAAAATTTGCTGTGAAGATGATGATGAGAATGGGAAGAAGAATCTGTGGCAAACTACGTATGAATTTTTCTCGCAACCCCAACCCACACATATATGTAGGTATATTATGTAGCTATTATATAATGCAATATTAGCCCAGTTGTATAAGTTGTTTTTCAATAAGATCGAGCGTAATGAAATGGGATATTGGATATTACGTGATATAAGTAGGTTTACTCACGTTACCATAACATTTCTACTCTTTACGGCTAAATGCATGAATGCATACGCAAACCTAATAAATAATAACAGCAAAAGTAAGAGCAACAACTTCTTCACGTTCACGTTTCCATTTAACGTGTTGATGAACTTACAAGAGTAAGTTGCTCTGAGTAACCCGCGTGAGCATTGTATTTTTTTCTGTAGTACTCGTCACGCACAATAAACATTCTGTACTCTTTTTGGTTTAGTGTCCGTTTTCCAGAGAAAAAACCATGAGCCCCAACCCAACAGCACCCTAAAATTTCTTGGATACCTTATCGCGTTAACTTCAACCCTTCCTGTTTTTCTAATACTCGTTATAGATTAGTGAGTAAGCTTATAAGTATACTAATGATGCTCTTGAGTGGTGAATATGTCGTTTCACTATGCACAAAATTAAAGGCAATAAAATACATGTAGTCAAAATTGTTCCCCTACTTCATTTTCGAGTGTATTTTTTGTCTAAAAACCTCGAATTTAGGCCTTGAACGAGAGCGAGTCAACAGTCATCCTAACAGAGGAATTGTTAATCCTTCTTCTCTTTTACAAGCTATGATTAGGTATTTATTGCTTTGTAAAAAAATATGATTTTTACACGTATGAAACTAACACAGACGCCACAAAAATGCTTGCATTGTTGTATGTATCATTTGCTTGTCTGCGAGACGACTTGAGTATTTTTTTTACGAAGTGCAAAGAGAATCTATTAACACGGAGAGAAAAATATTTACTTGTGGAAAATTTTGTGGGAAGTAATTATACAATGAACACTGAAATGTAGAGATGATATAGTGTGAACGGATATATGCAAAAACCACAGTTTATTGCATTCTGGTCTGGTCACATTTCATATTTTAATTGCAACAAATTAATTGTGGGTATGAAGACGTGAGTATTAAAAAACGTACCGTATTACATTTAATGGTGCCTGGTGCCACATGACACATGAGCTATATTATAAAACTGTTGATTAATTTATCTTCCGAACTGTATTGACATTGCACGTCCGTGTAAAACACTGGCATTTATAAAGAGAAATACAACAGGTGTACAGATATTAAACATTATATGCTATTAATTAGTTTTGTAATTGAATTAGACACTAAAAGCTATTTGATAGTATTTCAGAGGAAGTTTGAAATAAAATGCTACCTTATCTGCCTATGAACGATAGTCGATAAAAATGAGCGCAAATGAAAAGCTGCAGCCGATAAAAAAATGTTTACGTGTTGTTGTCAAATGTCATGTCTCACAATGCCCCAGTTCGTCTCCAGTGCAAAAAAAACTACTCAATGCACGTGCACCTGACAGTTTTGCTTAGTCTTGTGTTACTTCTTGTAAATTGAAATAAAATAACTGAAATATGATGCATTTGATAAATGTTTACTCGTACAATTAGCATATGCACTTTTTGTAGAACGAGCGATTTTAACAAAACAGTTGTTTAGCTTGCAAAACATTAAAATTAGTGGAAATGTTTGGCTGTGCAAAATACACATTATGTTTATATTATTTTAGAAAAGCACAAATACAGTTAAAAATTCATGACACATGCCTGTTCAATATTCGGTTTTCGCAATGACCTTATTTTCTTTGTCAATTCCAGTAACACATTTCCTGCTAACCTTACTCCAAAGAAAAGTGAACCAAAAATAGAACAATTGTTGTAGGCGGTAGCTGTTCAATTTTGTAAAGTCATGAATATTTGATGCAGAAAAAAATATGAACCATAAATTGTACAGTATAATATCAACCCTATTATCTTGTTCAATTGAAGTCAATATTTTTCAAACTATGATAAATCATACATTTAACCCGTTCAGTTGAGTACAGTCAGTTCAGCGAGCAAACTTTGCACTGTCACCCTAATTCAATATAATAGAAAATTGTATGTAATGGAAAAAATAAAATGAACACTTAAAATGTGATTGCTCTTAATAATTCACAAGCTTCAGTATGTCTACTTTAACATAACTTTTAGGTTTTTAATTTTTCCCGTTTGAGGAATTAATATGAGTAATTTGATTGAAGGTTAAAAGCCTTACGTAAGAGTACAAATTACATTTAAATATCTGTTTATCTAAGATATGAAACTCAAGTGTCATGTTTTCCTTAACTTCGCATACATATCTAATTTCATGATATACTTGAAGTTACACTATACACCTGCTTTGAATGTAAGTTTAGATGTGTTTTAGATATGTTTTGTTGATGCGCATTACATATTATGTAGGAAAAGCACAAGGAGCGAAAATATCGCGCACGTAACAAGCATCGGAGAGCTTTTAAAGGAAATCTAATTTGCAAAGGTAATTACTCGCTTCCTTCCAGTACAGGAAACTTCCTTCCATTAATGGACTTTTTGCCATATTACACGTGTAATATGATAAAATGATTTCAAGTGCTTGGAAATTGAGTTTAAAAATAGTTTTATTTTCTTCACGAAAAACCAGCAAATTTCTTTTACCCTTGGGACGTGATGTGAATGGAAGCATGGATGTCAAAAAGAATGTTTTAGAGATTTGCTACATAATTAAACGCTTTGAATGTAAAAAAAATATCGCAGTTTGAGTTTGCAGTTCAACCCCTTTAATTGCATTTACAAAAGGTATCTATGTATGTACATATGTCTATGTATTTTTCGAGAGAAGTATTTCAGTAGTCATTCTTTTATTCATTGCAAAATATTTTAGCTTGTTCAACCTGCTTAAAATATTTTTGTATTGCAGAAGCGGTGTGTCGCATCGTTGTGTTAAAAAGAAAAAGTCGAAAAAGAAAGCAATAAAATGTTTAATAGGTATGTTTTGAAGAGAGCTCTTGTAGTAGGCGTTGCACATGCAGCTTTTTATTGCTCTTGGTTGCATGCAAGCCTTTGTCTGAAACATGAATCCTGTCCATCAACCGGCTCTATAAAGTGCCTTGAGTCTTATTTTTACCCGGGGCATCGTTCTTGTAGACTCATAAAAGATTACTTTTAAAATCCTTTGTGTTTTACGGAACAATGCAATGGTTGAAAATGCATGCATGGATGACTCACTCTTCCTTCACACAAGTCAATATTTTCTTTATCCCCTATATCTTAATCTTAATCGCTCTGGTCTTGAATAAAATATCTCTTATATTTTCTTGTAAGTAAAGAAATATGATAAGCAAATATTAAGCTGCTTATCTAATCACATAGTAGTGAATTTGGTTTTCTTTCACTCTATGCATAGATCTGTGTATCATATCATAAATGCTTACAAACTTATAGTAAACGTCTGTACTTAATGATAATGACATTTTACATGTAAAACTACTGGATGCTTTGTGTGTTACCTTACCTTGTATGAATTCAGGGAAATAATTTACAATCATTGCATTTTCAATACAAACTTCTTTTTTCCCATTTTAACTCAACAGTATAGGATATAATAACAATTTTCACGTTGTATGTACATAAGTTTTCATGCTGCAAAAAATAATTACAACGGAAAATGTGGGCCAATTTATAATTTTCGATTTTAATAATTATGAGTTATATATATGAAAAGTTTGTGAATTTACAAATTGGACCGTTAAGGATGGAATCTTACGGAAGTTAGGTAGACATTAAACAGAATAAATCCATATGTAACTATTGCATGATTATCGAGTATAAAAAAATTAAATTCAGCTCTGAACATAGCTCATGGTAAAACGGGGTCATAATATCATTGGGTACGTAATACGAGTAAATTAATTATTTACAATTCGATCACAAAAATATCCATTATCGTAAATTAGCATTACGATACGATTGTTTGTACTTTAAAGAAATGTCCTACCTTAACGATAAACGTGTAAATTAGAATTTTAGGTATGCCTGATCCCCGTCGCGAAAACTACCTGAGCTTTTTTCCTCTCTCCGCCTTCTCTAATGTAGAATAATTCTCTGCATTACATACCATAGCCCACAGAAGAATTCTCTTCAGTGGGCTATGTACATACATAGAGATGTAAGCAGAATTGCCACTCTGCATTACGCCAAATGATGAAGATTGAAATATTTTTTGGGGTAATTAACTTACCTATTATTATCTCTCATCGGTAGTTTTAATGTCCTTGATGAATATATTATGTCTACAATGTCTACAATCTACAGGGAAAATGAGTGTTAGATAAAGTGGAAAAACACGCACTCTCACCCACTCCACATATTATGTTCTTATCGGTTATTACGCACTTCTCCAGTCAACTTGTCCAAAACAGAAGATTTCCAAGAACCGTTTTTGGATGAGTAACGGAAGTGAAAATAATCAGCACTGTAAATTTAACGGCTCGCTAAATTCTGCACAGAAAATGGGAGCACGTTATCACTATATATTTTTGCATGAATACATATTTGCATGCATTTGCGATATATTATTATCAGTCTGTTGTATCGTTTTAATATCAATTAATTTCCACTGGATGATCATGAAAGCTGAAGCTTAATTCTCGTTTGTTACAACAAATATATATACTATTTAGAGAGCGAGATAAGATTAAACTTTTATTTATGCAATGTAAATAGAGTGTAATCGCATATTTTAATCAATCATTGAAGTTTATTCTTGGTTTTTTCTCTGTTCTGTCTGTATACTATACTTTTTTCAGAAGACATCAGAACCCTGAATACACGTGCTGAATTTTTTCCACAATCAGTTGAATAATTAGAAATATAAGCTATATTACATTTACATTCCTACTTTTTCTAACACTGTAAAGCTTACAAGCTCAAACCCCGACTGACACCACCGCACCGTTTACCCAAACCAAATCAAGTAATAGCAACGCTCCAGATAAAAAACAGCAATGTTTATGGCCGGTTGGTAAACGAGCTTTCATTCGAGCTTATTGGTTGACACTGTTTGAAATTCAATCAATGAGCATTTACAACAATCTATCCCAGAAGAAATTTGTGAATGTATAAGTGTCACATGCACAACTATAATTCTGTGATTTGTTATATGACGTGCTCAAAATAATTAGGTGTGATGGAATAAAGACAGACCCAAAACAAAAGATAGTAAAGTTATAATGATAATTTTCATTCAACAGTGATCAAAATTATTACTACTTTATTTTAATTGCCGTAATTTAGGTAACTTAGTCTGTTAAGACAGTCGTTCCCGTTCGCAAGTAAAAGACCAGACGAAAAATACCTTCAACCTAACAACTTGTTGAGATTTGGGATGAGAGATGAGATAATGAAGAGAAGAAGCTTCCTCGACGAATGAAGGGAATGAGACACTTGTGTCGGGATGTAAATCTCTCTTTTTACTTTTTTAGGTAGTCAGTCTGAAATCTTTTTCTAAAGACGCTGCCCGTTGTTCAAAAGCTCTTTTCAGTCAGAACAGCAACAACCGAGAAGCATTGTATCGTTTTTTCCGTTTGTGTTCGCATTTACTGATCATTCAAATACAAGCCCACAAATTTTGCTTCCACTCATTCTTATAAAAAATGTACACGCTTTTCCCTACTTATATCTATAGAGTGTCAACTTTAGATGGTTAAGTAACAAGGATATTGTGATGGGTTTGTAGATATCTGAAGTCTGAAGTTGACACAGACTGGAAGATTCACAGCGCAACGCATAATGGAACGCTTACGTGTGCTTTTCATATTGGCCAGAGATTTGAGTAACGAAAATACTTTTTACATCTTCTCTTGCACGCTGCAAAGCCAACACACTCTACTTACTTATTTTTCATTCTACGTTGTTGCCATTATTTTATAACAGCCATATACACAACAGAACCAACCCAAGTTATAAAACTTGAAATGTCATTACGGTAATGATTTTTGGAAGCTTCTCTCTACGGAGGGGATTTTCTTTGGGTAAAAATAACCTTATCATTTTACGTATGTTATTTTGCTAGCATTGCATGTGGCGTGTGGGCAGAAAACAATCAACACAAGTTTTTTCATTATCTATCTTTTTATTAAGGAAATTGAGAAATCCCATATTTTACATTTGCTACACGTATTATCATACAAATTAAGTACACAACCCAAACAAAAATCTTGATAGTTTTTTCTTCATGGTTTTTTTAAATAAGAGAGAGGAAAAAAATATGTAAACTCTTTATATGTAAATGTTAACAAGAGAAATTCTTTGGATTGAGCATTTTCATTTACATTTTGAAAAATGTACCGTTAGCACCGTAAAATATGGCGGTAATAATCGTAAGACTTAAAGTTAAAGTACTTTACAAATTATGCTTACTATGTCACACATTAAACAATTTAAACTATTTTGGTAATAAAAAGTCTAAATATAAAAGAGAACATACAGAAGTGTGTAAAGTAATCTGTAATGCAATATTTATGGCATCATTTTAACAAGCTAATTCAGAAAACACATTTCGTTCTGTGGTACTTAATGTGACCTAAATGAAGCGCATGTTAAGTATACAAAAAGCAAATTAAAATATGTACTGCTTTTACATTTGAATTTTTCTTCCTTTGCGATAAATCCAAGAAAATACAAAAATGTATAATTATTTAACTAATGACTAGAAATAAAATACAGTTCAATGGAGTATATATATTTTAATGATTGGCTATGTGGGATTTAACTAATTTCTCCTATTTTTTATAGAATTTCTCCTATTTGATTGAGGTGACGATGTGTAATCGGATTTCTTAAAACTGTAGGCGGTATGATCTTTATCTTCGCGTCTTTTCTTGTCGTATAGGCCAACATGAGGGCTTTCGTAAAGGCCAACAGCGCCATGAGTGCTGGAAACGTGATGATGTGCGTGAGGATGATGATGATGATCATGTTCTTCCTCTGAAGCATCCACCGAACTACCAAAAGTTATGGTGATTTCTCCGCCTAAACCAGTTGGTGGTGAATCACCGATTGTGTAGCTAACATCATGACCAAAGTCACTTCCTCCACTGTAACCGCCTGTTGAAATGAAATGTCACGTCAATTAATTTAGCGTTTCTAGGATTATTCAATTTTAAAAATGAGTTGGAAAAGGTGGAAGATGGACAATTACCTGAGCTGCTGCCTCCATCACTGGTGATACTAGATGTATAGCCACCTATACTGCTTGTGATAGCGTCACTGGAATATCCGCCACCACCGCCAGTGCTACTGGAAACTGAATATCCTCCGCTGCTGCTTACGCCACCACTTCCACCTACAAAGTCATTATTTTTATTAGGTGGTTATGTTTCCTTCAGAATATTTTGTTGTTTCTTATACTTTACAATTCCTAAACTTACTACTAAAATCCGGGACACCGTACTTCACACCAGGTCTATATTCTGTAGAAATGAATAAAACATGATATTTAGTAATTTAAATGGAGGCAAAATACGGCGTTATTTTCAAAAAGAGAATAAGTACCATCGCCTTGGCTGTTGACAAATTTGACTATCACATTGTCATTGTAGCCACCCGCACCTGCGCCTGAATTTGGAGCTCCGTATGAACTAGATGGTCCAGAGTTTCCGGCAGGGGCACCATATGAACTGGATGGTCCAGAGTTTGCCCCAGGAGCTCCGTATGAACTGGAAGGTCCAGAGTTCGCTCCAGGAGCTCCGTAGGAACTGGAAGGTCCAGAGTTCGCTCCAGGAGCTCCGTAGGAACTGGATGGTCCAGAGTTTGCTCCAGGAGCTCCGTAGGAACTGGAAGGTCCAGAGTTTGCTCCAGGAGCGCCGTAAGAACTGGAGGGTCCGGAGTTTGCTCCAGGAGCTCCGTAAGAATTGGAGGGTCCAGAGTTTGCTCCAGGAGCGCCGTATGAATTGGAAGGTCCAGAGTTTGCTCCAGGAGCTCCGTAAGAACTGGAGGGTCCGGAGTTTGCTCCAGGAGCGCCGTATGAATTGGAAGGTCCAGAGTTGCTCTGAGGTGCCCCATAGGATTCAGAAGGTCCACTAGATCCTGAGTTTGCTGCTGGTGCGCCATATGTGGTTGGAGCATCACCAGGTACACTGTACAAACCTTCATTTCCAATCGTAGAATATCCTCCTAGTGAATTGAGTAAATATTTAAAAATTAAATTGAAGGGTACAAACAAAACTTCAAATGTTCACAAAATGTGACCTACCCGAACCTCCACTTGACGGGGTGCCATACTGAGACATGGGTTGTGGATTGTTATAAAGATCTTTCGCATTGGCGTCCGGAGCTCCATATGAGTTGGAAGGGCCAGAGTTTCCTTGTGGAGCGCCATAGTTATTTGATGGTGGAGCATATGAGTCAGATGGCCCTGAGTTACCCTGTGGAGCTTGATATGAATTGGAAGGTCCTGAATTAGCTTCGGGAGCGCCATAGTTGTTTGATGGCGGTGCATAAGAGTCAGATGGTCCTGAGTTACCCTGAGGGGCGGCGTAGCTGTTTGATGGTGGTGCATAAGAGTCAGATGGTCCTGAGTTACCCTGAGGGGCTGAGTATGAATTAGAAGGCCCTGAATTTCCTTGTGGAGCTGCATAACTACTGGATGGCCCTGAGTTACCTTGAGGAGCTGCGTATGAATTGGATGGATCTGGAGCTCGATAAGAATCTGATGGTGCGTTATAGCTGCTTGAAGGCCTCTTACTTTCCGGTGCTCCGTAGTTGCTAGCTGGTCGCGAATTTCCTGTTGATTTACCAGCATTTTTTGCTGTTATAAAGGGTTTTTAGTACTAGTTCATATTTTACTCATAAATCAAGCTTTTGCAAAGAAAAAATCATGTGCTTAGCCGGAAAGAGCAAAATCAATCTTCAGATGTCATTTTTTCGGGGCAAATGGTTTCATTGTAAAAAATAGTGTATCTTATTACCTGACACCGGTGGTGGAACTAAATCACTTCCTCCTCGAAGGGTGGAATAACCACCAGCACTATTTTTACCTCGAACTTGCGCTATTACATGAATTAAATATTTTCTTTCATTCAAATCACGGATTGCACATAAAGAGCAAGCTGAAAATTGAGCAGGAGCAGAGGCCATTGTAGCAATGAAATTGAAAGGCACCGATAGTAAAAGGAAAGCTGGTCCAAGGAGAACAATGATTGAAACACCTCACCACTTTAGTATGAATTCTCAAAGCAAGTTCCCAATTACCCAAGAACAAGAGTAGATAAGTTTGATAAATTGATTGAACTTTGGAATATCATTTATGCATGCATGCGCCATACCTTAAGCATGAGATTAAATATTTTAAGAAATAGAAAAGAAAAGCATTAAATGTATTTGTAGAAATATTATCGTGTATTTTTATCTTAAAATTAGGTACATTAAACAGTTAATTGGTAACAAACATTTGAATTCATTCCTACTTTACTTCATACTTGGCATTAATTCTGCATTGCAGTCAAGAACACTGAACATGGAAAACATCCTTTGGCTTGTGAAGTCCTAAATAACTAGTTATACTACTACTAACAATAAACCTGTATGAAATATGAAATCATGTCAACTGTGAGATAATATTATTAAAAATTCTAAACATCACTACTTCATAATTAATTAATGATGAATAACCTAAATCATTTCAATGAACTAATTGGGAAATACTTAACTTGAAATAAAAATCTTGATGCTGTTTGCATTGCAGTCGTACTTACATTGATTGATTACATTGATACTAAACAAAACTAATGAATTGGTTGCGTAGAATTGCGACTTAGATAAACCAATATAGGTTGATAATGAATTATGACATTTAAATTTTAGTTAATTTAGTTAATTTTGTACCCCTCCCTTATAAAGCGTAGTTAAATTATCGCAGGAAAATTATTAACTGTTACGTTTAACGACCATACCCACCTCCACTGTCTCCACCTCCCCCTGAGTATCCACCTCCGCCGCCTCCACTGGGTGCTCCATAGCTACTAGAAGGTGCTGGAGCACCATATCCTCCTCCACCACCTCCTTTTCCACCTCCACCGCCTCCCCCTGAATATCCTCCTCCACTGCCTCCACCTGAGTAACCTCCTCCACCCCCGGAGCCTCCATCTGAATAGCCCCCACCGCCTCCACCCCCGCTGTAGCCTCCTGCATCTCCCTTTGATCCCCCGCTGGGTGCACCATAACTGCTTGAAGGTGCAGAGTAAGTACTTGGAGGTGCGGGTGCGCTGTATCCGCCATCAAAGCCTCCGCCTCCACCTCCTTTTCCACCACCGCCTCCTCCACCAGAATACCCACCTCCTCCGCCACCACTAGGTGCTCCATAGCTGCTGGAAGGTGCTCCATAACTACTGGAAGGAGCTGGAGCACCATATCCACCCCCACTTCCACCACCGCCGCCTCCATGACCGCCACCTCCATGACCGCCGCCTCCACCACTTGGAGCTCCATAACTGCTTACTGGAGCGTCATAAGTGAGTGATACTGATTCGTAGCCACCAGATCCACCACCTCCTTTTCCACCTCCACCGCCTCCACTAGGTGCTCCATAGCTACTCGAAGGTGCTCCATAACTACTGGAAGGAGCTGGAGCGCCATATCCACCTCCGCTTCCACCGCCACCACCTCCGCCTGAGTATCCACCACCACCTCCCCCAGAATATCCTCCTCCTCCGCCACTTGGTGCCCCATAGCTGCTGGAAGGTGCTCCATAACTACTTGAAGGAGCGGCTGGTACACTAAATCCGCTGTCGAAACCGCCACTTGGAACTCCGTAACTGCTTACAGGGGAGCTGTAACTTGATTCAGGCACCCCGTATCCACCACCACCTCCTCCCTTTCCACCTCCACCACCTTTTCCTCCACCTATTGAGTGAAAATTGAGTTAAGGAATGAGATCAATATTGGAACCCGGGTGTCACAATTCAATACATGTGCATATCCTTTTGGAATTCAAAGGTAAGCAAGTAGACTTCAATTTTATTTTCAGGCAAAAGCAATGATTATTGGTTAGCTTGAACTCTTGCTATTTTATCATGGAAAACTTTTTTGATATAGCTCAACATGATTCTGAAATGTAACATCGATATGATTCTTTTTGGAAATATAAGTTTGTCTTAAATCCGAAACTCAAACTCGAATAAACTTTTCTCTAATAACTTGAGAAAAATTCACGGAAAACGTCAACCGTTTAAAACTCTTCAAGCGCATGAGCATTTATTATGTGTTAAGCTTACCCCCACCATATCCACCTCCACTGTCCCCTTTAAATCCGCCACCACCTCCACCATGACCCCCACCGCCGCCATGGCCTCCTCCACCACCATGACCTCCTCCACCACCACCTCCCCATCCACCGCCTCCACCTGAGTAACCCCCTCCACCACCACCTCCCCATCCACCGCCTCCACCTGAGTAACCCCCTCCACCACCACCTCCGCCTCCTCCCCAACCACCTCCACCACCTCCTGTTACAAGTTAATAATGCAATAAAGCTTTAGAAATTAACCGATTTGCCACCACATCGAATCACAGTCACATACTAACCTACATTATTCATATGCAACGCAAATCATCTTCCGCACATTTTTTGTGCAAAAACTGGGTTTCTTCCTCGTGATAGCTCTAATTCGTAAATTTTCCTTTCATTCATCATTACATCATACATTTAGCTACTCGGCTTCACGGGGAAAAATTGCCACACGTTTCTTAAATCAATTACTCACGCATTCCATCTTCAAACTTTTCTGTGGTTTTCACACTCTTTCCGTCTTCCCTATTTTTACTTTACTCAAATTTTTAATGGTTGTGCTGAAGGAAAAACGGATTGCATCATCACGTCTGTCTCAACGCAAAACGGAAATAAAAAAATGCCAATTTATCTAAGTACATGCTTTGGATAGACAGGTAAGAAGAAGATGATGATGATGATGCATCGATACAATCTTTCATCTTTATTACCATTTTCTTACGAACACCAACTTTTTGTCACTTGTCTGCATATAATTCATATTTTATGAAATATGGACTTTTTACACCATACAACCATTAGAATCGCTTGTCTTATATTTTCTTGCCATAATCTCATCTCAATTTGCAAATAAATGCAATTTCGTAATAGTAATGAACAATCTCTGCAAAAAAAATTTGTACCCAAATAAAAATGCATTTCTCATTTTTCCACATCCACATCCTCACTCACCACTTTTCTTTCCGTCATTTCAGTTTCTGACTGCAAACTTAATGAAAAGATTTCCTTTATTAATGGACTTTTACGCACGCAGGTAAACAGAAATGATAAGGACAACCTAGGCGGACAATTTTCGTCATCATGATGACTATGATTGAAACGACCAGTTTTGGATTGCACTGCACTGCTGCTGTGCCGCGTATCTCTACACCCTATAGCCCATCCCATAATATGTCCACTAGTCTACTGTCCCCCATGCATTTCAAAAAAGGTAGAAAAATGATTTCTTTTTTGTGCGTCTAATTGGAAAACATTTTAACTTTAATTTACATAATGGCACTGTTTACACCGACACCATCACCAAATAAACAATTTTATTTCCTTTCGATGATAGAAATGCTCACATAATAGTTGGGAAAAAATCTATTATTCTTTTTCCGATAATGAATAATCTGCTCTTGCAGAGGAATACTAAAAGGTACTATTCAAATATTCTCATGCAAATTTTGCGTAATGATTTATTGCATGTGCAACCACTTGCACTGAAATTATTACATCTCACAAATTTTCTTTAAATGCAAAAGTACTAGTTGATATTTTACTTCATGCTGAGAGATCCCCTCATGTGTCTTGTTAAACGATAAGATCATATGAAATTTCACCTTCAAAGCAGAGAGATCATTTTACACCATTTTTGCGATCTCTTGATCTTCTCAGCATCATCTTCATCTCATAAAATTCTCGATCCTTATGCATGCGTACAACTTGTTTTTAATCAAATAAAATTAGCCATTCTAATTTTTCACACAAGGTAATTTGCTACCGTCTATTTATAAAAATGGAAAAACTCTTTCCGAAATTGATTTTTTTTAAACTTCAAATTGTGTTTGTTGTTATTTTAAGGAAAATTGACACTAATTCAAAGAGAAATGCATTTAATTTATTTTAATGGAGTCAAGTTCATTGTTCTTCATTTTTTTCAAAGGTTTTAACTTCTCAAATAATCAAACCACTGCGCATCTTCATATGTACTCATATTACGTGCGAGTGTGACGTGCGTCGTACTTGCAATTTTCTTATAATTGCATTGCAAAAAGAAAACCTTGACTTTGCAACTTGTGCACTTATAAAAATTTCCTTTGAGATTGACATAAACGTAAATTTTTACTACTGTCATTTTTATGGCAAAGGTGTGTTCGAGTGCGAATAGAATTATGATTATTGAGCAAAAGTAAAAAAAAAATATCATTTTTTACAATAAACTGCAATCATAATCAATCAAGTGTAACAAAAGGCTCATCGACTCATGGGAAATTCCTAACCACACCACAAAGTGTCATTTACCCTGGTATGTACTTATGTTTTTTAGTGCTTACACCGCACTTCTTGGGCTCACGCCACGCACTCAAGTAATTTGCTAATCACTTTCGTGTGCTTTCAACTTTTTTTTGTCTGTCTGGATGTCCTAGATTTTCCTTTCAGGTATTTAGGTATCATTTGCAAATGCAATCCTATTTATTTCGCATTGAATATTAAAAAGCTTAAGGAAAATTTTTACAAGTTGTTTTTCTCAAGTTTCAGAGGAAAACAACGCATATTTTGTTTGGGTTGCATGATGCATGTTAAACGCACGATATATAGTTTATGTGCGTCCGTGACTAGTATCGTATTAATGATATGACATATTTGTGCACTTTTTCTGCGTGCTTACACTTTTAAAAGACCCCAAAGCTTGCAAACATTGTTATATTAATATTTTTTACAAAAGAAACATTGAAAATTCCTCTTGTTTTCAATTTCAAAACATTTTTGAAACAAGTAGTCTTTCTCTAGAGAAAAGATAAGCATGTTAACAAGCTTACTATATAATTCTGATAATGTGCTGTGGTAATCTTAAAGGGCAATAAAACAACAATGAATTGAAGATTCATATGAGGACGTGTTTTTTTTTGGCTTTTTATCAAGTGGGTACATGCTTGGTACATGTGTTGGCACTTGGCAGTCATTTGTACCCAGCTACCTACACAAAAAACGGAGTCACTGTAGCGGTAACACTGCACAAAAATTATTTCACTACCCAAAAGTCGTGAGTAAGGTTACATTACTATTATCGAAAATTTTCTAAAATGCTTTATTACGACAATTACATGAAAACTAGTATAACTTCTATAGAATCTTTTTTTAAGGTTTATTCAGTGTACGAGTACACACTACACACACGACATGACAGGCAATGTGTCAATCTGCACACCACCGGTTGTTGTTACTTTTTTTTCTGAATGCAGAATAGCGTTAGTATCACCATCACCAAAAAAACTAAAAGGCATTCTTGGAAAAAAGTAGAAATGAATTAAATATTAAAAAAAGTTGCTGGGTTGGTCAGCTATTCGCACAAAAGGACTTTGGACTGGCCAAAGAGACCTTGCAATTGAAAATGCACTTTTTGCACTTGGGTTATGGTTAGTTGTAATGCTGTACGGCTGTACGCTAGTGTCATGTCATTAGAATATTTTTATCAGATGAAATGTTGTTGCTGACGTTTTTTGTATTATTCATTTCGTACTTGTATGGGCACGGATAAAATGACGAATGATGATGATAAGGATGCATTGTTTTTCTAGCTACGAAAACTTTTCCTTTCAATTACATGCCCTTTTCTTCCTAAAGGTTATGATGTTTCCTGAATATTTTGTGGACTTGTTTTTTGATGAAATAATGTGTAATTGTTATTGAGATTACTAATTGCTGATTATATAAATAAAATTTAAATGTTCCATACCTTTTCCACCGCCGCCACCATCAGCTACTTTAATAATGACTATTTTCCCTGTCAGAGGATGCTCTCCACCGCCTACTCCTCCACCACCTCCCCAACCCCCTCCACCTCCGCCGCCACCATAACCACCACCACCGCCTCCATGACCTCCGCCACCTCCTCCTGGAATCACAAATTCAATAGTTTTTAAATCGTCCTTACGTATGATCGCATTTTCCCCTATCTAATGAACACTTAAACTTTTTGTATTATTCAGCTTACCATATCCTCCACCACCTGACATCCAGGGTCCACCTCCTCCCCCTCCACCATCACCCCAACCTCCGCCACCTCCACCTCCTCCGCCTAAAATTTATCAAAATTTGAATGATTTTTTAAAAATTCCATACGTTTTCACTGAAATTTTTATTGCAGCATGCAAAGTTAAAGCTTTGCTTACCATATCCACCTCCTCCTCCGCCGTGGCCTCCTCCACCACCACCTCCTCCCCAACCACCGCCTCCCCCTCCTCCTCCACCCCCTCCCCAGCCACCACCACCTCCTCCTCCTCCTAAAAAATAAAGATTGTCAATCAAACAAAAATCCTATGGAACTCAAAACTTCACGCATGCAAATTTAATAGTCCATTTTTGCTCACCCTTTCCTTTGCCACCACCACCTCCCCCACCCTTTTTGCCCTTAAGAGCCTTCTTCAATTTTTTCAGAAAGCCTGCATCACATTCTGAAGGAAGAAGCACTGCAACAAGGACTGTCGCCAGTGATAAATATATAATCTGCGAATAACAATTTGACAACCAATCAATTGACAAATTCAATTCAACTTTTTCACAACTCTACAAAACTTCACAAATCACATTTTCAAAGTCCAACAAAACTACATCTTTTTTAATCATAAATTTTCTTTACCTTTTTCCGGGCTAACATGATTTTTTTAGGAAATATTCACTCTGCCAATTTAAACAAATGACATGGATAAACGAATTTGACGGATGATGGGTCGATGAGCTTCACACTACCGGACGGCACCAGCACCACATATCCTTCCGCGTTCACTTGCGCACCAAAAACTAAAGCAAATTGAACTAAGTCGACAGTCGAACAAGCACTACTATCATCCCCTTTAACCCTTTCTTTTGATATACTTGTATATCCACGATTTAGTTAACCACTTAAATTAATGTTTTCTGCTATGGCTATATACGTGTATATATGACTATTTGACTAAAATTAATAGTGGAAACTGGTCAGGCCGGGTGTATGAGTATTGCTGTGACTTGTTGTTGTTGTTTTCTGATGTCCACTTAGGTAGTCAGTCGCTGTTGTGTAGCCTTTCACTTTCATTAGTAACTAAAAAATATGACTTTTACACTCGCACGTTTTTTTATTAGTAAAAAAAGCTACTCTAGTGAACTAGTGTAAAGAGTGAGCTGGCAACTAAAAATTCATGCAGACATGCTGTATATCCCTATCCTCAAGGGACCAAGTCCTTACCAAGATTGTGGAGGAAATCAAATTGTCGAAGGGACTTTTATAGAGGAATTTTTTCCCTTCTTTGATTATGATGGTTGATGATATGGTGTATAGCGATAGTGCAAGTTGCAAGTGGTACACTAGAAAAGATGAAGATAAGCATTAGCTCGGGTGATAATATCAAAATTGTTATAAAATTGAAAATGCATTCGTTCGTACACATTGTTATGACTTGACTTGAATTTTGAGACGTCCTCATATTATGTATGAGCATTTTATTTGGGATGATGCCACTTGAATAAATTTGTATTTACACTATTACCTATGCTTTCATGCTTTGATTGTTTGAGGTGTCCCGTCCCGTCTTTTGTGTTTATTGCATTGTTGAATTGAAACTATAAAACAAGTGACAACAAAGTATAAACGCATGGTGCGTGGTTATTGCATTTGAGATATTTTGCACAGAAGATTCAAAGATTTTTTTTCAATTCTGATTCTTCTAAACTCTCTGCAATTCACCTGTTATGTTCATCATGTGTATTGTGTCGTTTGCTTACGCACGACAAAAAAAAGAACAACAACAAAGCAGACATAGACGGCAACAATGAGTGACGAATCTTTGTTTCCTCTTTTTTATGTGAATTCAATAAGTCACACAAATCAAATGAAAATAACAGATTGCTACATATATTTACATGCTTTAATTTGAAAAAGGAGCAGCCAGCTTTTTGTTGTTTGGTAAGTAAAATGACACGGATATATGCTTTTCAAGTGTTATATCATCATCATCATTATTATTTGTTGGTAAAGTTAGTTAGTAATTTACGGGCAACAATGTATTGTATGTATGTTTCAAAGCCTGCAATCAAAATTGTGTAGTCTGTTGTCAGACCACTTTTTATGCTAGTAGAATTCTGATGATATGATAAATTCCTGAAGACAAAAATTATGTGACTTTTTTGGTTTCGTGTGGTTGGTTTAATTAGTTTTGTGTTTGTTAGAAGTAAACAATCATTACATAGTACAGTCATTAATAATTATTAAGGTAAAATGAATTCAAAATTTTCCAATGTAATTTTTGATTAGTAAAAAAACAAATGACGAGACATTAGTTTTTTGGAGTGAAATGGATAAGGTGGTTTGCAAAAATAATCTATAAAAAATTGGTAGGAAGATACGGATATGCGTAGAAAATTGGTAAAGCGACATAAATAAAGTTCACTATAAAAAATTGTTTTGATCGCTAACTAGATTTTTATGATTCTAGTATACTAACACAATTTTTTAAACTTGTATTGCTGTATCGTGTATCGGTAACGGCGTTCTTTTTTAGAATTTTGATTGTTTGTAAGGAACTAAATTACTTGGGTGATGATTGGCTGTTACTGTTACACGTGAAGGTTATTGGGTATATGTTGATAAAAGGTTTCTGACCCTTTGTAGTACCTTACATAACAAGTAGTTAAAAAGTCGCTAGCAACTTTTTTTCAAAAAGATGATGACTAACTATTATGCTGACGACGACGGTGAGCATTATTGTAACTTTGTGAAAAGGTATTGAAAAAGCAAACAAAATTTACACGATTCTAATGAAGGCTTACGCAAAATGGCAAAAATGTTTTGTTAGATAAGTTTAGTTGTTTTGATTTTGAAAAACATTAATTCAATTGATTGATTTCATGAAAAACCAGGAAAAAATTCCCGACATACATAGCACACACATGCTAATGTAACAGAGTTGTGCAATCGATAATTATTTTGCAAAAATATAACATGACAGTTCAGTTAGAATTTTTGTAGCGTTTTGGATGGGATTGTAAGCTAAATTTGTGGGGGGTGTGCATAAATAAAAGGGTTAACCTTTTCACTTTTCTTTTTCGAATAATTATATATGATGAGGATGAGCTGACGTCGTTGCTGTTTTGTTACTATTGTTTGTCCTAGGTCAATCGCATCGGCAATCGTGACTTGGTGGTTGGAATGTGCAACCAAAGCATTACATAAAAATAAATAAATATCCATTAATAGCCAAAAAATTGTTGAATTTTTATATAAATATTTCAGTCATTAACAGGCAATTAATGCTTGCATAATGAGCTCACATAATATAGTGTTGTATGTAAAACTGTGATGAAATTCGAAGATGTTTAATTGAGCTAGTACCTGTCTTTTTTTGTGCAACCATTTATGTTTTTGTCTTACCTGTCGCTGTGTAGCAAGTTTTACATGAAATACGTAATTAACTCTTTTATTGACTAATTTAATTTTGAGTTTTGATTGAATTTGATGTGTCGTGCATAATAAATATATTATACAATTTACATTTTAAAATGGAAAAATGAATGCATAATATTTTAATTTTAGACTTCTCACAGAGTCAAGTCAAAATTATTGACATTGCATGTCAGCAAAGATGACATAACATAACAAGGGATAATATTGTACAGCAAAGACTACCCACATCAAAAGTCGGTCCTGTTTTTTAAAAGAATAGGCGCTGATTGCCTTGTTTTATGTAACATGTATTGTTTAACGTGTCGTTTCTTTATATGGGTTGATTGTTTCACCCAAAAGCATAAAATTACTAATTTAGCCAGTTTTGTGAAATAGGTTGTGAATTTGCGAGCGAATATGACAAGATTTATATTTTTAATAGGGATATGTGTTAATTACATATTATAAAAAGCTTAACCCATTGATTAACTTTTTCTTATTTTTGTTACAAAATCATTTATTTTCTGTCTTTACATTTCTTTTCAACAAGACATTTAAAATCTACAATGATATAAACTACCTTTAGGCTTATTTTTTAAATGACGGCGCTATAATGCACGTTTTATTACAAATTAAGCAACTGAACTGATTAGTTTGACATTTCCATAATAAAATATTAAACAAAACCCGAAGATCATAGCATGAACTTACAGTAACACAAATATCAAAATTTATGTTTTATCCATGCAGTATATCTGAACGTGTCCCTTAAAAAATAGAGAAATGTGAAGGGATCAATTTTCTTCTAAGTAAATCTTACGTAACACAGTGTGCAGTGTGCCTATGAACACGATACAAAACAAACTGTTAATTTTTCTTTAAATGATACCTCTTTCTTTGCAACTTTTTTTTCAATTTCTCATGCTAACAAAGGACTACTGCAAATTAAGAATAAGGGAAGCATCTTCTTCCTTTGAATCATTGATTTTTAAAGCAGTCGAGTAGATGATGCGCACAGCTTGTGGTTTATTATGTCATGTCGCAGCTTTTGATTTTTCAACTGACTGCTGCTAACTGAAATAGTATTACTTAACTTGCGAAGCGCACTTCATTAATCTATTTTTCTCATGTTGACACAAAAAAGTAAATTGTCCTGTCACAAGACTAATCAGTCAGCGCTGTGCCGTATTTATGTATGTAATAATAAGAAAAATATTCTTCCTAACAAAAATAATCATGATAATCTTTTTAGCTAAAGTAAATAAATTACAGAGCAATCATCATAATCATAATTATTCTAGTCCACTTGAGTCCGACACGACGACTTACTTTTATTCTCAATTTTAAATTACTTTAAAATGCTTCCTTTTTTATTTAAGAAAAGTATAAATTTAAAAAATGGGTGCTTTGCGAAATATGACTTTTGTTCAATTTCCTTTTTTCATCTTTGTTTGCAAACATGTAATAGAAATATGGTTGTATGGATGTAAAATGTAAACAGTAGTCAATTCAGGTATTTCAGTAGTGACAGCGCATCATCTTTGAAATGAGAAGATGAGATGAAGTTAGCTTTTTGGGGTTTCTGGGAACAAAAAAAACATGAAAAGGGAACATGTATGTAATAAAAGGGAACATAATAGACTTTAATTTAATTGAAGTAGCTGCTAGTCAGCCAGTGTAAAGGTGTATGATGGTATGACACAAGGTACCTAATGTACCTTGTCCTCACAGAAAATTACAACATTGGTCCTACACCAACATCATGACTATGACCACCTTCTCATCATTCACTTTTCAAATCTAAAAATCACGTAATCAGTAAACAATTTTAAATAAGGTGAAGAAGAAAGTTTTGCTGCGGTGTGATTGTTTTATTTGTAGCATTATAATTCTGAGTTAAATTGATATTTCCAAAAAAAATAGTACAAGCAAAAACAAAAATAATTTTTTTCTAACAAATCAGCAAAATCAAAAAATATGTTTTTTGATTACCCGATGATTTGGATGTGATTACAAAAATCTAAAAAAAACCGTTAAGATGAATTTCGATTCCACCATTTTTAATCGATGTCAAAGATGGAATTTTCATCTTCGACAGATCTGCTTCACTTTTAAATTAGTTTATCAGTTTGGTATCGGAGTATCATCGGAGTAATACCCGTCACTAGTCATGTGCATGTTTCTATAGTATAATATTTTCTTGGTATAAGAGAAACAAACGATTAACTTTAGAAGGCTTTAATGTGTAATGATGACAATGGGGTAGAACAGTTTTTAACCGCAAAGTACATACTGCACGTATTGCAGTCGTAATGATGCAAATTTATCTCTGTCTGTCAATCAGCACGGCACACATTATGATCGTAAAAGTCAAAAGTATATTATATTAAATATTAAATTTATCGTCAGTTTCATGTATTTGTATTTTGCGTTTATTGGAATGACCTATTTTCAAATGGGAAGGAAGGAACAGACGAAAATTGGCGGCGGACACTTTACGACGGAATTTGATTAGGCCACCTACTAGCCCCCAGCATCTTCATCATAATCATATAGAACAAACATTTCGAACAACTTTATTCAATCATGTCAGCTCAATCACTGCTATGCTCTGCTGAAGTCATGCTACCTATATCACTAAAATGTTGATTATATTACTTGATTTCTCGTATATAGCTCATATTTTTAACTTTATTTTTCTTCTTGTCGTCAACAATTCGATCGCATCGACCTGCATGTTCAACTGAACTACATACAATCTGACCATCCCCCTCGTTTAACTGGTCATCTCTTTCTCTTCCCTTCGTTCTGATTTGTCTGAGCAATTTGTTACAACGCAAAATTGAAAACAACAATAAAAATTTAAACATTAAAATTAAAATAAAACCTTATTCCTATTATTAAATTAAATATAATCGATGAATTTTTTAATGCAATTGAAAATTATAGATCGCCGACCGTCTGGTTACATATTATAAAAAATTGAAAATTGTAGATTGCTTCAAGTAAACAGCCTTGCTCAAATTCTAATGTTTTAGGACAATTAATTTTTACGTAGATATCTTTTGGCGGCCATCTTAGTTTGTGTAATGTATTTCAAATGAGAAATATGAAAGAAAATACATAAACTTATTTGATAGACGTCATTCGAAAATTAAATTTCAAAATTTTAGACTCATTAGACTAATATAATGCATAAGTATGTGTAACTAATGCGTGAATTTATAGTCACTTTCGCCACACCCACTAAATAATACATATAATTTTAAACTGGAGCAGGCGAGAGTATTTAAGTGTTTTTTAATCGACGTGCGCTTGCATGATTTTGTTTTTCTTAAAAAATATCTACTAATCACTTTAGAGTAAAAACATGAAAAATTATTAAAGGAACTAGTTTCACTCTTCAATTATTCATTTTTTGGTGTTACATTGTATGTGACTTGTTAAGCCCACTGACTGATACACAATATTCATATCTACATTCATTCTCATCATCCAAATCTGTTTTCCTACACAATAATTTTAAATGTTTTGTTTTTGTTCTAAAAACCCATTACGATTCTTATCACACATCACATATCATACTATGCACCTTATTACCTTATAAATGCTAACAGCATTTTTTACTTTCCTACGTGCACAGAGGACGGACAGGAAGGATGATGATGATTTGTACAGATTTGATACGATTGCAGTTTTTTTTTGCAGTAACAAAGTAGCCAAAATGTAACATTTGCATTTGGTGTTATTATGCAATGCACGAGCAGCAATTTCTGTCACAAAAAGTTGGTTCATGTACAAGTTTCTAGTTATGTTTATGCTCTAAATTGTATATACATTTCTGTACACTAAAAGCCATAAAATTCAACCTGTCACATGATTGATTACTTTTGTTTTATAGTATTAGTGAATTGTAATAGTCTAAATGTCAAATTAATGCAGTGCAACCACCCCATATGGTTCAGGGGCAGGTTCTTATAAAAATTATTCTATTAGACTTTTACCATTAGTTATGCAACTTGTATATAACTACAAGCTATAAATCTAATATGGCCTGTTAGAAGCAACTTTCTTTCTGGTAGGTCGTAGTTTTTTTAGACATAAATTCATTCATTATTATTGGTAGGAAAGGAACATTAGTAGTTCTACTAAATTAATTACAGGGAATCTCCCCGGATGTTTTTTAAAAGTATACTTTGAAAATTTAACTGACATTTGAATTTTTATACATTGCTCATTTTATCAAAAGTTTTCGATGACAGTGTGTGAAAATTTAATTGAAATGTATATTGACCATATATTCTCAGGTATTTTTTTACTTAAAAATTTATGATGATAAGCGATTAAGGTAGGCGATTTAAATGACAGTAAATTGCAATTTTATGTTCTTTATGAGATATAAACGTGGACGTGGACTATTCTACCTGTCCACTTCATTGTACCCATCATCATCAAAACATAACATTATTACATAACCGTATTTGTCTTCAAAAAATCATTTCTTCATAAAGAGGAAAACGGAAGCCTAGTATGGTATAGTGAAGAGGAAGCTTTTACTCACATTATTATAGCGGAAGGTACCAATTTTTCAGTGACTGTCATCATCTATTCATCATTCATATTGTACTAATCAATTTTGCCATCATCACGGTTTTATCTTCACTTTTTTTACGTAGAAAAAAGCTCATAATATATGTATACATAGTATACTTTTTCATGCAATGTGTTTCAAAAGAATAATGGAAAATACCAGTGTGTATCATTATTTCAGTCGGTCACTGATTGATTTAACTGATAAGCAGTAAATATGCTTTGATCCCATTCTTGATAGATAGCTTAACATGCTGCCTACGTCCAACTTATTATTGGCGTCATCAGATCTTAGCTACCGCGCTTATCAAGCTTATACTCTTACTGTCGGGTTGCAATTGAAACCACTTTTTACAACTATTATTTTACTTCACCACAAAAAAAAACTCATTTCTAAATTTACATAATCGTCATTCATTTTTATTCTCATGTGACTACAAAGCTTTAGATTAACGTTTAAAGTGGCTTTTATTTATTCGGGTCTCGGTGGCGGTGGTTTTGCGATTTTTTTCCTTTTGGAATTTGGTACGCAATTAGGCCAGGTTAGTTCAGTTATTTATCATGTAAGGTAGTTTGCTGGTAATTCAAATAGTTTTAACTAAATATAAATAATACTACGTAACAAAATAAGTAGACTGCAAATGTGAATGTGCAGCACGATTTTTTAAAGACGTGTGCCGACTGTCAGACAGACAAACACATTCACATTCAATCATTGAATCTTCATCATCGTCATTAGAGTAAAGTAATTTGGTAATTACTACTCATCATCCTTTTTTTTGAAACACACTTTACAAAGGAGTCCTGAAGGGATAAAATGGCAAATGTGACAAAGATGGATCAACGGGATGCCTTCAAAACCAACAAAAATACAGAGATCTCATTGTTAAGCTTCAGTACGCAATCCACTTCGTTTTTCATGATGCATGCACACACATTATAACAATCAGAAATCACCTCAATAGACTGTCTTGAAAATATTACATAAGAATTTTTGCGATCACCAACACCGCACCACCGTTGAATTCATCATTATCTCATCATGTGCACTTAAGAAAACAAAACTATGTTTCAATTTCTTTGTCAAACCAAATGGAAGACTATTGTGTAAATTAGGGCAAAAGAGATTTGCATTGCTTTGATATAAAAAATTCAACTGAAACCGAAATTTGAAAGAAATGGAAAATGATGAATTGTTTACCTGTCGGTTTGTACACACACGTTCGATTAAAAATGATTTGCGGTATTTTTACCTGTTATTGCTGAAGACAAAATATGTTGTTGTTGGAATACATGCAATAGCCAATATTATTATGAATGTAGTTCAAAATTCTTTCACTTTGTATGCTGTTGCCTTAAACTTGCATAAATCTATTAGTATTTGTTACATTTGCACTATAAATCAAGAAATTAGTAGTGCATTATGCAATTTTGGTGATCACACAGTGGGGGCTCATGGAGTTCTTTTTAAGTTTTCGGACAAAAGGAAAATTATGCGTGACTGTGACTGCAAACAACTTAATTGCAAAATCCAGACAAAACCTTTTGTATACGATGATCTGACCTATAATATATAAATGAATGGTGCAGTCGCAGTCTAAAAGCTACTGAAAATCAAGAGGACATTCAACTTTAGTATTTTTCATAGCGACCTAAGTTACATTTCAAACGTTCTCAACCTGACATGGACCACGTCACATGATCTTTCTCAAAAATTTGCACGATTTCGCAATTTAATTATGATAACTCCAACTAAACCCTATCATATCTTTATTTTTTGCAAAAAGAATACGTAATTAAAGTAAAATTAGTTTATGACTAATGTTTTCAGTTCACCCAGTTTCACTTTCCTTTACTTTTGTTGATTCACCGACAAGAATCATCATCACCGATAACAAGCGCATGTCTGATTGATGATGATGATGACTATGATATGATGACTATGATGAGATGACCTTACCCTTGATTCTTTCCAGAGGCTACTAAATAAGTGCAGTATTTAGCATTGAGGAAAGTCATGCTTCAAAACTTGTCCACACTTTACACTAAACCATTTTTAAGGCGCACATATCATGTTTAGTGATAAATTACGCAAATTTTTATATTTTATAAAAAGCACAACGAAGGAATCTCAGTTTTCTAATACACACAATAAATCACAATGACAAACTAAATGTTATCTTGTGGTTTACTGGTTATTGAACAAATGATAAGCTTGGATTGTATTGCATTCTATTTTATCAAATATGGAAGTTTACTTACATACGTAAACAAGCTTGCTTAAACGTTTACCTTTTAATTTATTTTGTAAGTTTAGAATTGGGTAATTAAGCTAATAAAACCGTTGATAATAAAAATTAGCGCTGAAGAGCTGGATTACTCAGATTTATGAAGAAATTTAATACATATTACAGCTTACATACGTTTATAAAAATCTTCCATAAGGAAAATTTGCGAATTTACATTAATTCTTCGAAATATTTGATGATAAATCATAGCACTTAATATTGACTTTCGTTGGGTGAGTTGGATTAACAGGAAGTAAAAATACGATTTGCATTACATTGTTTCAGCTTTTATCATTTCAGTTGCAATTTACTAAAATAAGTGGAAACACACTCGTCATCTTCTTCGTTAACAATTTAATTTATTACCTATTCACCATTTTCATTTTTTCCTTTAATTTTATTATCTGATATAATTGCGCTTCAATTGCAAATATGAAACTTTTAATTTCTGTAAAAAATACAATTTCACTGATTTTAGTAATCGGTGTTAGTGCAGTATTTGCCAACTTTACAGAAGAGGATCTTATTGCAGATGCAAGTGTACTAGGAAAGATTAAAGGTGTCAATTCCACCACCTCTGGTTCATCTCCTAGACCTTACATAGCATTCCTTGGTATAAAATATGCTGAGCCAGCAATCGGAGAAAAAAGATTTTTGGTTGGATATACAAAATATAAAATCAACTCAATATTCTTTTCAGTAAAACATGTAATAATATGAATTTCGAAGAAAATACCAATCAATTATTTTCTTGTACAGCCATCCGTTATACGGAAAACCAATTTAACTGAAACGGGAGATTACTTTGACGCTAAAAGTGCTGGTCCAGCTTGCATACAACCAGCAATAGGTTTACCAGTGACCCAATCGGAGGATTGCTTGACCATTAATGTTAACACGCCAAAAGTAAGCATTATTGAATTATGTTTGCTGTTGTACATGATTTTAAATTTAATCATCTTATGCTATCCACATCCCCTTACAATGGTATCTGTATATAACTATAAATACTATATTGCAGCCTTATAAAGGTAACGACTCGGAACTACTACCTGTAATTTTTTTCATTCACGGAGGAGCCTTTACCGTTGGATCAGGCAATGCTTACGATGGAAGGCGACTTTTAAACAAAGATGTTGTTCTCGTTAATTTCAACTATAGATTAGGAGTACTCGGGTTTTTTTCTTTGCAAACTGAAAATGTTCCTGGAAATGCAGCTTTGTACGATGTTATCAACGCACTTAAGTGGACCAAAGAGTTCATTAAGTATTTTAATGGAGATCCTAACCGAATTACAATTGCAGGTAATTTTTATTTATTTTAGTTTGAAGACAAGAGGTGTGATTTGATTATTTGATGAAAAATTTAATTATGGTTATTTTAAGGTCAAAGTGCGGGGTCAGTAGTGGTTACTCATTTATTGGCAAGCCCTGCAGCGCAGGGTTTGTTCCAAGGAGCTATTGGTGCCAGTGGCACAGCCTTGGCGGCATGGGGGACCTCAGTGGATCCAATTAATGATTCATTAACAATTGCAGAAATGTCTAATTGCTATAATCGAACAGAAGAGTATCCAAGTTATGAGGAAATGATTAAAACGGTAGCAAGTTGTATGAGAAATGTACCATATCAAGTTTTGGTCAGTAATTTGATGAATTTTCAGGTAAGATTTTTATTTTAACTTTATACTAATCAAGATTATAAATAATTTTATCGAGAAAATATTTTTAGGATTTAATTTTTTTTTAAATGTAGATGGAAGAAAGGCGAGAAGGAAGATTAGGATTTGGTGCAGTTTCCCCAACACTTCAATTGTTTAATATAAGTGAAAATTCAAACTTTGAAAAGATTTTAACTGAACATCCTCACGATATATTTGAGTCGGGGCGACAAGCAAATGTTCCTTTAATGATGGGATCAACACGACATGATGGATCATACGTTTTGGGGGTGGTTTACAACAGGTTCTTTAAAGATAATGGACATGTTAATGCAACGGATAGTGATTATGAGTTCATGTCTAAAGAAGCCGTACCAAGTATTCTAAGAGCTTTAGGTAAAATGACAAAGAATCTGTTTTTTAAATCGAAATGGATTAGGATTTTTTTTTAAATAAAAAATCAATTTTGGCTACTATACAGGTATTCCAAACGATTATGGTGTGTTTGATTCTATTGCAAAAATGTACCTCGGAAATTCCAGGAAATCTGGAGATTTTTTCCAAATGTATCCCGGTTTTATAGATGTAAGCTTGAGGATAATTTGCACAAATATTTTATTTAAAATTGTGCTTTTTAACTTGTTTGTTTTTTGCATTCAAAGCTTTTTAGTGTATTCTTCTTCAAAGCATCTTCCTACCAAACTGCCCTTTTCCACTGTTCCGTAAACAGTGATACATACTGGTATAGTTTCGACTATAAAGGGAGCTTTACCAGTTTCCCGTTGTTATTTGGTACGGAAGTGCCCCCATTTCCAGGAGGAATCACACATGGGGATGATTTGATTTACTTGTTTAATTTACTACCTACACCCACAGCTAGCGATCAGATCGTTAGTAGCAGAATGGTGGACTATTGGACTAATTTTGCAACGTTTGGGTAAATAGATTTAACGAACTATGTTATAAAAACCTGGAGAAATGTTTCATCAATTCATTATATTTTGCATACTTAGAAATCCCACACCTCCCCAAAATGGAACAGTTAATCCTACCTGGTCTAAATTAAATCAAGAGAATGCCAACTTTTTGAGTATTGGAGAAGAATCAATCGAGCTTCAGTATTATGATGATGGATGGAGTGATATTGGATGGGAGGTGCTTCCACCAACTGAACCGCCTTCTACATCAACCACAATTGGAACACCTACAACTGCTGGAACTACTACAACTCAATCATCATCCTCGACGACACCACCACCTGTTTCAGATTCAACTTCCGGAAGTAGCCCAACCCAATCATCATCCTCAACAACACCACCAGCATCTGATTCAACACCCAACTTGTCAAGCACAACTCCAAGTTCAACCGGAACAATTACAATTACCTTGTTTTGTAAATATTTGACTGTTGTATTTTTACTTGTAAATATTATACTTTAAAGTGTTAACATTAAGTAAATTAAATAAATTGGTCAGTAAAAACTGATAACACTGCTCATTTCTCTTTGATCTGTTTCATATTTGCACTGAACAAACACATTGAATTTGCTTGGAACTTGGAACATTGCATTGGCAATATTGGCATCAACGACCACGATAGACGCTTTCATCAATTGATAGACAGATGCATGGACAAAGACAAGCATTCTATGAACGGGGCAACAGGAACCAAACCGCGTTTTCATACTACTTGCATGTAAATACATTCATGGAACATCAAATGCACATGTGTTTGTAGCTTACAGGCAAAGTTTAATGCATTTCACTATCAAAAAATGATTTTTTCAGTGCAAACGAACGTTAACAAATGACTTTAATCAGTTTTTAGTTGTCACCATTTAAACGTATAATATATTATACAGTCTTCACAATTATCTGGTCTCAAAATATACTGAATTGCAAATTGCAACGACAAAAAAGGTTAGTGGGGGAAAAGTGATGTATAATGTAATGGTCATTTTTAATAGTAAAGAAAGCATAAAATGGTTGTTTAAATTGATGTTGTCTTTGATTGATTTGTAGCGATGTATTCCGCAAGTCGCCATCTCGTAGCACTTCAAGTCGGAAACAATCTTCGCCATGCCTGTTTGGAAAGTGGAGTCAAATCATTGACATCACTGGGATCTACCAGAGTTCAAAATGTCATTCATGGAAGGCGGTTTAGTCTGTGTTCCAGGGTTAACTTGAGGAACACAGGTGCTGTCCCTTTGAAGTCATTTACTGCAATTCCACGTGTCACAGCTAATCCACAGTATTTCAAGCACCTTAGTCCAACTTGTAGTCAATGTAGATGTTATTCAAAGTCAGTTGGAAAAGAAGCAGTGGCCAACGAAGAAACTACTAACTCTGAAGATGTACGAGATAAGGATATCCGACAAGAAGAAGCTGAATCATCATCAATGGAGGAAGAAAATGAAGATATGGACATGTTTGATGAGGAGGACCGAGGGGCTTATCTCACAGACGAAGACATCCAGGTGTTGAGTAATGGGGATCCTGAGATAATTAAGAAAATTAAGTATCTTCAGTTGGAGTTCTCAGTTATGAGGTAAAGTCAAGTAAAACTACTCTATATGCATTTATTATATTTTTTAAAATGAGAGTTTTCTAACGGTTTCAATAAATAATCTTTGTTGTGTTACTTTACAGGCAAGATGGTGAACAGGTACCCTCCGTAATAAAATTTAAGTCCTGGAAGGAACTTCTCCCTCTCACTACAAAAAGTCGTCGTAGAAAGTTTTACCTGTACTTATTCAAAACAGAAATGAAAGAACTAAGTGCCCAGAGGAAAAAGGAAGCTAAAAGGGAAGAACGCCTCAAGTTATACGCTGAAAACCCCATGCCTTCCAAGGAAGAAGACATTTACGGAACATTTTATGGACTGGCAAGAAACACAATATATCTCCGTTTATACGACGCCACAATTACCAAAACCCAACATTGTAGAGTAGCCAGTGCCATGCAGCATCATCCTCCTTTGGTCATTGACTGTTCATATGACGAATATATGACGCATCGAGAAGCGAAAAATTGTGCAAAGCAAATCGAATTACTAATCTCTGAAAACCGGGCTCACCCGGAACCCTTCAACTTGTACTTGTGCAACGCTTGGAAAACTACAAAAACTGTTGATTTTCTGCGAAGAATAATACCCACAATTGAAGATGACAACTTTCCCATTAATTTTCATGAAGAAAGCTACATGGATTTACTTCCTCAAAAAAGATTAGTTTACTTGACCCCACATACCAGAGATGAATTGGAGGAGTATAGTGAAGATGATATTTATATTATTGGAGCGATGGTTGATAAAAGTGATCCCAGACCTTATTCGTTAGCTAAAGCAAAGAAATTAAATATAACTATGAAGAGACTGCCGTTAGACAAACATCTCATGTGGGGATTAGGAGGGAAGGCGTTAACAATTAATCAAATGGTGAGAATCATGTTGGACCTGAGGTACACCCGGGGAGATTGGAAGGCTGCTTTGAAGCACGTTCCTATGAGAAAATTGTGCAGGGATTATCATCCTTATCCTGACCAAGAACAAAATCTAAATGAGTCTGAGCGACAAATGATGTCGTCGAGAAAAGAGAGAAAGTCATTTGTTATGGAAGATTATGAGTTGTTAAATAGAAGGAAAGGGTTTCAAAGATCGAACTCATTTCCGAGTAATAACCGTGGTAGAAGTAATCAAGCTGTGCATGCACCAAAAGTCAAAACTCTTTTGTATGATGACAACTAAAGTTTGTAGCGTTAAATATTAAATAGTAATGAGTAGTCAGTCAGAATAAAAACTTAAATGTTATTTTGTATTTTAATTAAGGAAAATAATTTTACATGGACTTGGATTATAATAAATAGTGATGACCTTTGTATTACGTTAAAAAAATATTGCGTTGTAATGATTTTATATCTCTCGCCACGCCACCACATTTCGGGATTTATGCATTGCATAACCCTTTGTTTGATAAGGACAAAGCTGTCTTGTGATGTGTCAGTTAGTTTTTATCTTTTGATGTATTTTTAACACCGAAAATGCCAAATGGAATTTCCTTTTGTGTCATCATACGTGTGGAGTGTGGATTGATTCATTGATACTCATAAAATAATTGATTGATTACTTTTGTATTTGCGAATGTGAGATCCAAAATTTCACAGGTATAAAAGAGTGTGCCTTGCAAATTTTAACCAGTTCCGTTTCCAGAACGCATACTAAAAATGGCAAAATCAGCAGCTCTCCTAGTCATCCTCGGAATTGCCGTGGCCGTTCAAGGCCATGGTAGGTTCTTGAAGCCACCAAGCAGGTCTTCGCTTTGGAGAATTCCAGAGTTTGCCAATCTGAATCCTCCAGGTTTGTTAATTACCCATAGCGTAAAATATACAATTACAGTGCGAATTGCACACTAACTATTTTATCTCTTAATACGTATGAATGATTAGCCAACTACGATGATAACCAACTTTACTGTGGAGGAATTCATCAAGCCGACGATCCAGGCTCAAATTGCGGTGTTTGTGGAGATCCCTTCTCACAGGCTACTCCTCGGGAAAACGAAGTTGGAGGAAAGTACGACAGGGGTATTATCACAGGTAGATACTCGGCTGGTCAAGTTATTGATATCGAAGTCGACCTCACCGCCGCCCATTTAGGAAACATGGAATGGAGACTCTGTACTAACCCATCTTCAGAGACCCAAGCTTGCTTTAACCAACATGTTCTCCAGTTGGCTGATGGAAGCGGTACTAAATACCCCGTCCCCCCAAATGGAACTGGCAAACACACCACAAGGGTTAGGTTGCCTGCTGGCGTTACCTGTCAGAGATGTATCATCCAGTGGAATTACAGGTGAGTTAACTAATTCTCTGAGTGGAATTATAACTATTTTATTTCATCACATATTCCAATATACCTACGTACTTTATATCATGAATCATAATATATGTATGTTTCTTTTAATTTTATTGCAGGGCTGGAAACGGATGGCCAGCCGATGGTCCACAAGAAACATTCCGTGGATGCTCTGATGTCACAATTTCATAAACACTTTTTCAGATTCTTAAAATCATCTATTAAAATAAAATAAAATTCGTTTTCTCGCGTGAAGATTTCGTACAAAAATCAAATTATATCAACATCGCAAACGCTGAATATTTCTTAGCAAAAATTCTGAAATTAAATGGTTGGAATAATATGCAATATGATAACTAAGTTATGAAACATTCATTCAATTCATAATGGTTTGAAATCATGCCACTTCATCACTTCAGCTTCAACATCACCAAATCCACCATCATTCATTCATTCAGGAAATCATTCATTTCATCAATTAAAGGTCAACGAAAAATTAAGCTCTGGAAGATAAAGTGTGACCTGAGCTATTTAGGGATACTCTAAGCTAAAAATTGAATTAGGGGTATTCTGGAGATGAATTGTGTGATAAATGCGATGATCACCATTGATCATGAATCATGATATGATTATCATTATCACAATCTATTCATCTCCATCTGACAGCCCGCTGACTGTGTCGATTATCAATTATCAATGTCTCATCAATTGATTACCTTTAAGTGTTAAAACATGATGCATAATGCATAAACATGTAATCTAAAACTTTAATGAACTATTTTGTCAAGATAGACAGCACATAAAAACAGTTTTGTGTTAATATCATGCATTTATTCTACTTGTAGAATTTAGTTCAATTTATTTTTGAATCAGTTTACTTAAAATCTAATGAATTGATGCAAGCAGAAGGAACATTTAAAGTGTACATAGCCATTTTTTAAATTCTAAATTGTCATTTCAAGCTTTAGTAAATATTAATAGCTACTAATAACCAATCTTTTCGCCTTCCCTCGTGTACGCTGCAAATCTTCCCCACTTGTCAAGCCACTCTATTTTAATTGTCTTCAACTTCAACTGTTAAAAAATCTGCCAAATATTGGACTGATGCATCCGTTCTTCAAAACCCGCATATTCAATAGTCTGATCCTTACCCTCAGCATCTCTTTGGTCGGGTTCATTTCGCCAATACGGACCATTCGGATTACATGTCTCTACTTCCAAGTTCCAAATACTCCAGCGTGTTTGCCAATGGCAAAATGAAGTCGAGTAGCACATAATCTTCAATGCTCAGATGGAGGCGACGAAGATGAGGAAGATTTAGCCTAGCATTCTTTGACCCCTCCAATATATTTGTACTGCCACAATACAAAAACTTCAGCGTGAATTTAAAACTTCTCGAATTTAAAATTGTAAAAATCCCATGCATCCAAGATTTTAATCGCATTTATATTTTTCGCTTAATATTTATTATTTTGTATCAAGTTACCCCATCTTATTTGATTTTAACGATGATTTCACAAGAAACAAAATGCTACTAGGAACATTGTCGAATCAAGATAAGCTTTGTAGTAGTAATCAAATCACAGTTTTGTAAAAGCTGTGATTTTTGTGACATCTACGTGTCTGCGTCGCGGAGACGGATATGCAAATATGCAGACATATAAAGTTAGATTTAACCATGATGAGAACAATGGATACTTAAATATACCTATCAAATCAAAATCATAATGTATACAGACATGAAATATCCAATTAAAAAGCAATAAAAATGTACAAAATTGACACAGCAATTATCCTAACCAAAGAGTTCAAAGCTACGAACGTGACCAGAGGAATACACTTGGATTCAGAGCGACGGCTGATCAAACATCGGCAAGAGTTTTTTGAAGAGTTTCTGGAGTATACGGAGAATTAATGAAGTGTTTTCATTAAGTTTGTTTGCTTACGTTTTATTATATGCAATGCACTAAAGTAAAAAAAAGGATAACATCAGCACCATTTTTTATTGATGCGACACTGAAGAAAACTAAGGCACAACGGAATATTTTGTAATGTCGTGACTTATCTGTTTTAACGCAAGTTTATATTCTTTTATCTTAAAGCTTTCACATCGACACGACAAAATTTAAAGACAAGTTTGAGTTATCTGAGTTTAAGGCATCTGAGTTTAAGGCATCTGAGTTAATATGCACTGTACTTATAGGTAGCATTGAATTCAAACCTATGAAATCGCTACTTGAATTTATTTTTTGAACTGAAGAATTGTTTAGCTCTATTTTCATTACTCTTCTTATTTTCACGCCTTTAATTTTATAATTTGCTTCAAAAAATTTATTAAGCTAGAATAGATTCCATTGTTGTCTTTTCGTCTGGTATGTAGTAGTCATATAGGCATAGATTTCACCGTTGAAATCGGAAACAAAGCGTCTCTCATATTTCCTGTTTGGTAACCTCCTGTCAATCACGTTGCTGTTTAACATTATCATTGATCATTTTTATGTCCCAATAGATTTATTTTGAAAACCATCAATAAAATTTTCACTGTCACGATTATTGCATCAACAGAGCAATGACAATTAGCTCAAACTAATGGGATACTTTCCGTGCTTTCAGAATCATTGCCGCAGCATATTATTATTAAAACTCTTTCATCTAATCGTCTACATCAAAGTGAATGCATTCTGTCCCTAACATTGCAGATTTGACTGGTACTTTTCTAACGTAAGTAAGAATGAAGTAGCGCATTAAAACCAAATTTTTATGGCATTCGACGCAATAGTAAAAATTTGTAAAAACTCCACTCTTAGGTCGAATGAATGGGTTTGCAGGTCTATAAACACAAAAGTAACGCTTTACATAGCTCTAGCTCTATAATCTTAATAATCGGATTTCAATTTAATATGAACATTGTATGTGTGCATTTCTCTTTGGTGCCTTTTACCATTCTTTTCCCTTTCCTTCATTTTCTTTTCATTTTCAATGCATTTCTATTGCATTGCACAATTTAATCGGAATGCTTAATGTAATTCACTACGCCAGGAAAAGTAAATATTTAAGGCTCGTCGGCCGCTACTGTGATAACAGCTTGCAATAAAGAGTGAAGCAAGTTGTGTGAATTTCACATTTTCATCTCTTTTCAGAACAAAAAAGGTTGATATAAAAGCGGATCTTATCTAATAGTTTATGTATGTTCATTCTTACTATTGTGCATGGTTGGGTGCATTGTGATTGTACGTTACGTCTCTTGTAAAAAGGGGAGATCACTGTTGGCAATCCAGTGGCAGTTCGGCATTATAACACGCTTGTTTTTTTACTACATCTTCCCTTTTACAGACGACGCGAACAATGAAGAGTAATATGAAACCTGAAACCACAGTTTGTTTACTTTACAGAAATCCTCTAACTTTAATGACTCTTTTTGACCGATCCATTTACCTCGTTTGGCTTGCCTGAAAGAAGTGTGATTTGAGGTTTTATTTAAAACATGTCTATGTTGAGTTTTAGATGGTTTTAAGAAAAAAGTGTGTAGTACAAACCAAACAAGGAGCCAATCTTAATTTTGGTTCATTGAATTTTATAATGCTTCCAGTGATATTTTCCGGCTATTGTAATGACTAGAATTGCTAGGAATTTTGTTTATATGGCCCGATAATGGTAAATGGCTTTGTTGGTACATGAAAAAGGAAGTCACGTAATAAAATTAGAAGTGCTTGAAATACATGGTATAAAATATACATTTACTTTCTTCCAAGCTGTGGGTTGGGTATAGAAAAAGATGGCAAATCTTAAACTTTTAAGTAATTAGAATTAGCTAATAAATATAATCATTTAATTTATTGTTTCCTTTTTGCTAGAATAAAAGAAGAAAGGGTTGAAACTGAAAGACAAAAAAAAGTCCAGCCAAAGAAGACTATTTTACTCTTCAGCAAATAAGTTTTAGAAGGCTCTCTTGAACTAAAGTAATGCATTACCTGAAATTCCATAAAAATAATAAAATAATGTCTGATGGTAATAAACTGATCAAGGTATGTATGTAAGGAACTAAATTTGTTACTTCTGACATAATCACTTTTCTTCTACCTTGGCTGTTGTAGGGACAATTTTCTCCTCGTAAAAATAACAGTTAACCCACAAAGCATTTTAGATGTAATGCAGACAACTCTCATGCTTACGCTAACATTTTTTTTTGCAAAAAATCCAATTATTTAGTAGAATTGCAATGTTATACAAGTAAAGTAGAATTATTCAGTGGGTTAGTCCGTGCCAGCCAGTGTAATGTACGCCCGGAAGTAATGGCCGAGAAAGTTAGACAATCAGGAAAAGGTGGGTAACCTCAATGACATACTTGACACATTACTTTTCTTA